>JAMXBC010000070.1:0-54407 GCA_024138005.1 Lumnitzera racemosa
ATCACATGCTTTGCTGCCAGCCCATGATAGTCAGCAGCAAGCCGACCTTCTCTGAGGATGTGAGCATGGAAGCACATGCCTCTGGACACCAGCAAAGGTGGCGAAGGCTTGGTTGAGCCTCTCTGTGGGTGAGACTCATACTCTGTAGGTTTGACGTCCGCGGTGTGTTGGCAAAATTATAAGCATATGCTTCTGACTGCTTGGAGCAGTGATATACGCTCTGTCGAGCTCCATCGAAGGATGTATACTTGCAAGGCCATGACAGCAGATGTCTAGTGTGAGTGAAGAGAAGGTGGCGCACTTAGTTCATGCTTCTTGAAGCAATCCATCCCCAACACTACGTAGAAGTGTGAGCCAAGCTGGGGTGGGTTTTTAATGAGGTTTGCCCTGCCTCAAGTCAGACGTTGCTGACTGTGCCTGCTACAACGTAGAGCTCAAAGATGCATAGCCATCCTTGTGCTACTACATCGCAGAGGTGAAGGATGCATCGTCATCCTTTGCCAGAGACATCCTCTGGACGTGCACAACAGCTGGTCGTACCCTACTGGCTGTGTGTCAACCTGTGCCAGCGTAAGACAATCAACTGAGCAGCAGGTTGTGTAAAAGCGCATTGCGCTTAGCCATCAGCTGCTTTGCATGGGCAAGCTGTGGTGGCACATGATCAAGACAATCTTAGATCATGTGTGGCAGGCTGACCAGCAACCAACTGCTGCGCCTGGGCGTCAGTTGCTGTTAAGAGCAGAGCTGAACGTGAGTCTGTGCCAGTGTTATACGACTGAGCAACAGAAGGGAAGTGCATCAGTTGCTTATGAAAGCAGAGCTGAGTGTGAGTCTGGGCCAGTCACGCTGGACATGCGCCACAGAAGGGAAAGGGGCATCAGATGCTTCTGAGAGCAGAGCTGATGTAGCATCAGATGCTTCTGAGAGCAGAGCTGATGTATGTCTGCGCCAGTCTCGTTGGACATGTGCCACAGAACGTGAGGGGAAGTCTGTGCCAGTCGCGTTGGACATGAGCAACAGAACGTGATAGCATCAGTTGCTACTGAGAGCAGAGCTGATGTATGTCTGTGCCAGTCGCTCTGGACGTGTGCAACAGAACGTGAGGGGAAGTCTGTGCCAGTCGCGCTGGACATGAGCAACAGAATGTGAGATCATCAGTTGCTACTGAGAGCAGAGCTGATGTAGCCTGTGCCAGTCTTGACAAACATAGCAGCAGGAGGGGAAAAAGCGCAGCAACGATGTGCTGGTGTTACATCAACTACTAAGAGTTGTGTATGTGTCTGTGCTAGACGTTGCTAAGCAACAGAAGGAAGCCAGCAGTGCATATGCTGGTGACACAGCTGCGCTGAGCTGTGGGCCTGACCATACGATGGAGGTTCGACGAAGAAGAGAAGGTGAAGAACGACGAAAACTGAAGGGATTTATACTGCATAGTGGGCTGTGTGACGTGCCAAGGCCTGTGCTAACGCTGCTACAGCAACAGCACTGCCCCTCCCACAACGGGAGAGCCGCCAAGCACATGCTTCTCATCAAAGCACGAATGTCCTAGCCACTGCATCGACCTCGCCGCCTTTAAGAGCTTCGATCGCAGCATAGACAGCATGCTAGCAGTCAGTATGAAAACCTTGCGACACCCAGCAACGGCAAGGCGATACCCCATCCACAGCTCAGAACTCAGAGTCCCATAGCCCTTTGGTCGACGGACTGCCTCTCAGCAGGCTGCGATCCCTTCACAAGACCACGCTGCAAGCTGTGAGCTTCGTTGAGAAGAGGAGGATCGACATTGAGCTGTGTGCCCGGCTTGTGGATGTCAGAGGCACACGAACAGCATCGCTAGACAGCCTTGAGAAGAGCAAGACGAAGGACAATAACTCTGACGAGGTATCAGTGCATTGGCTATGCATGAAGGTGGTGAGAAGGACAACAAGCAAGAGCTGAAGTTCAGAAACTCAGATACCCTTGCCTGTCTTAGCTCAGCAGCGACAGCCAGCCAAGAATTGGCTCCATTGGGTCTCACAGATCTCAACGCTCCATCGCCTGCACGCTGCTCTGCATCAACGCTGCGTCCTGTCAACAACACGACCATCGCTACAGCATGATATCTGACAGCACCAGAGGGCACCAATGTCACCTCTGCCAGCGCAAAGGGACCATTGAGCAGACGGACAGCAAAGCAGTCTGCTGACCTGAATGACATCGGCTGTCTAGTATCTATCGACTTGCTATGTCAGTGTCCATTACATCTTACAGTGTTGAGCACCGGAGGCTCTCACCTAGACGCTGATGCAGACACAAGGCTCATCTGAGCGACTGGATTCAGGATAAGGGCGACTGGTGAGTCTTAAGCCAACTTTTGATGTCACTTCACCCTTGCAGACAGCTTCGTCCACATCTGCCACCACTCTGTGCACAGTCGTTCCTCGCAGCCACCGAATGAGACCTCTTATCATTATCAAGCCATTGCCTGCATAGTATGCATCTTCTGAACAGTTGGAGAAGGATTGGTGTTGCTAGCCAGAGGACTGCAGCGACGGCGCATCTACTGGATCATGGCAGCATTGCTGCATACTGGCCATGAAGTCTTTGACGAACTCAGAGAGGGATAAGTCGTCCATGCACGATGTCGTTACGACTTGCGATTGTGGTCAGCTGCTGGCTGATGGTTGGGAACATTGAGCGACCTCGTCCTGCAGCTACTACTTCATATCCTGAGTTGTCATCGATATCCTGCTGTGCCGCATACAACAGACCTGGCGCAAGAGTGCTAGCCTTGGCCATAAGTCACAGACATGTCCGCTGAGGGTACTTGGATCGTATGCTTGCAGCTGGCGTAAGGCTACATTCATGGCCACGCAGGAGGCTATGCTACCAAGGCATGTGCTTACATACCTGTGTCATACTGTTGGGGCAAGATCCTTTGGCTGTCTCTTGGCCGCCTGCGTTTATTAGTGCCAAGACTTCTGGAGAACATCACAAGACAGCAGCAACACAGTCCTTGAGCACATCTTTCCGGCCAGATTGGAATACAGCAGTATCATAGATGAGTGACACATGCTGGCAGATCTTGATGGTCACACTGGGTCATAACCTCTCTTCATAAGATCGTCTATGGACGTCAGACGTTGGTACCGCCCTCTCTTCATCTAGAACAGGTAGCCGATGGTGTGGTTGTACCAGTACTGAGCACGAGTAGCCTCTGCACTTGCATGTGCCTCCTTCTCAATCCACATCTGCTCATCAGCATCGATGATCTCCTTACAGTCCACAGATCTGCCTCCTCTGGCATCACTCGCTTCGTTCCCTTGTAGAACTTCCATCCAAAGATCATGATGAGGTACAGTGGAATGCCAAGGTAGCCTGTGATGAAAGTCTTGTAGTCAAAGTAGCCGTAGGATGGGTCGTAGGTGAAAGCTGCAAAGTTCTTGGTCAAGGCGATCAAGCAGCAGAAGCCCAGTGCGACGTAAGAGCCCACGATGCCGAATGGAGAGCGGTACCGCATGTTCTCGGCAATGACTCCTTGTGCGTTGCGTGCTTTGACAAAGAAGATGTGTGAGACCAAAATGGAGATCCAGGTGAGTAAACCGAAGATGGAGACTATAAATTGTTAGCTAACAACACCTCAGCAGGATTCTGAGCTCACCAAGGTTCACAAAGTAACCAAAAACAGTCTTTGATCCTGATGTAACACTCATGAATGCCAAGCAGCCGAAGCATGCTGACAGCCCAAGTGCGTAGATGGGCACACCTCGTCGATCGGTACGAGCAAGGAAGGCTGGAGCTTGACCCTTGAGAGCAAGACCATGTATCGTTCGGCTGGCGATGTAGAGATCTGAGTTGGAAGCGCTGAAGACGAAGATCAGGATGGCAGCGTTGATGACTGAAGGGAGGCCAGAGATGCCGGCAATCTGGATTGCCACAACGAAGGGCGAGGCTGCTGCGGAGCCTGTGCTTGAGTTCTTCTTGGCGAAGAGGAGCTTGTCGCTGTTGTATGGGACATACATGCCCAAGAAGAGGACTGCCAAGATGTAGAAGACCAGGATACGCCAGAAGGTGAGCTTGATAGCTCTTGGAATGTTTCGACGAGGGTTCTCTGCCTCACCGACAGTGACACCGACCAGCTCAGTTCCCAGGAAGGCAAATACAGCATTGACCATGCATGCCCAGAAGCCCAAGAACTTGCCACTTGATCCTGTGGTGATGTACTCCTTGAAGGCGCCCGGGTAGCTCCAGTACTTGAAACCAGTCGCTTGATGATCTGGGCCACCGCCGCAGACAAGAATGAGTGTAAGAAGGATCAAGCCAAGCATGGTGACAACTTTGATGCTTGATAACCAGAATTCGAATTCGCCAAAGAACTTGACGCCCAGATAGTTGATGGCAATGATAATCACAAGGAATATGGCGATCCAGACACCAGGATTGACGCCTGTTGTTGTCAGCAAGTGTGCTGAGGAGCAGCAAACTCTTGCTCTAAGGAAGGCTACTCACGATCAGCTGGCAGCCAATACTGGATGACGAGTGCTGCAGCAACGAGCTGGTTGGGTGTGACAATGATGTACTTGAACCTGGGCGTGTGTCAGTCGTGCGTAGTTGTTGAAAGGATTCCTTGTTGCTCACCAATATGTATAGCCAAGAGCAAAGCCAAGAGCTGGATCGACGTAGCGAGTAGCGTAAACAGAAAAACCTCCAGCAGATGGCATCCACGTTGCCATCTCACCGAGAGCGCACATGACGACGTAGACGATGAGACCAACGAAGCTGTAGGCGATGAAGAGGGATCCAGGACCTGAGGTTGCCAGAGTAGAGCCAGTACCTATGCAAGTCAGCCAACGCTCGTCCAGCATGCTCTACAACATACCAATGATGAGTCCAGTGCCGATAGCACCTCCGATAGCAATCATAGTGATCTGTCGTGCTGACAGACCACGGTGAAGGCTATGCTTGGCATCGGCTGGGTCGCTGAGCTGCTCAGTGCTGCATGAGGAAGTTCTGTGGAGTAGTCTGCTACACCAGTCTTCTCAGCGTCCATAGCGGCGCCTTGCCGCCAATGTCCCAGGTAGCCATGCTCTTGAAGTGTGGTGGGTGGGTAAAGGTTGGAGAAGGCAGCTGTACGAGGGAGGTGTCGATATCTTTATGGGTTCATGTAAGCGCGCCACGCGATATGTGCGTGCTAGGTCTAGTCTGGTGGAGATCAGTTGTGGATCGGTTTGTGAGTTGTGAGGAGATACTCAACCGAAGCCAAGATTTGGTGATATGCAGGTGGCAGCGGAAGGTTGCATCGCACAATCTTCAGCCACCTCAGGCCTTGTGACCTCTGCCAGACGCCTGGTGTTGAACATTTCGACTGCCAGTCGTGCTTTTGCGCTGCTGGTCGACCAAGGTGTTGGGTATAGACCGCAAATGGTATCGCCGAATAAGATCAGCTGAGGCGCCGAACGATAAGCTGCGCCAATAGATCTACAGCTGGCAGCGCATAGAGTTCTTCCATGGCTTCTCGAAGATGGCTATTGATGGCTCACGAGAGTTTGGTCCAGCAAGAGCACGGGCTTGGCATGTGTCGTGTGGTGAGAGGGGCGAGTAAGAAAGCGCAAGCATCAGTGCTGTGCTGATAACGTGTGCGGCTTAGTGCGGCGCCAAGACAATTTGAGGCAAATCTCAAGCATTGGATGTCCGAGATGTAACCTTTATCTCAAGCAAGAGATAAGAATCTGGGCGAATGCAGGTGCTTGTGGCTATGCTGAATAGAGCTATGCAGATGCTGACTACAGTGGTCAAGCTATAACAATGCTATCCTCTCAATCGCTATGCAAAGTCGTATGCACATGCTTTGTGCAGGTTACGGCTGCCAATACAGTGCTCTAAACGAGCTCTGGCTATGCCAAACTTTCAACACACGCCTAGTGGGTGTCTGAGCAGCCAACAAAGTTGTTGCCAGAGCTGTAAAGTGTCAGTATTACTCTACGACTGTCACAGGCAACTCACGCTCCAGTGTGGTGATGGAACCTGGTAGACGCAGTTCTCGTCGATGATAACACGGTCCTGCACCTGGGGATCCACCAGTGTAGAACCAGACTCCTTGATTGGGAACTCATACCAAGGTGATGGGTCTGGGAAGGAGAAGCCCTCGTAGTTGTTGTATTGCTGATGATGTTAGCAGGGTCGACGTCCACAGCAAGAGACATACGTGAGGGTATGAGCCAGCCTGGGTGTTGCAGGCAGCATTGACAGCCTTGGAGACCTGGCTGGAGCTGTGAAAGGTCAGCACATCCTAGGGCACCTCAGGCATACTCACGTGTAGCAGTTACTACCACAGGTGGTCTTGCAAGCACGGGCATCGAGCTCGACCTCAGCCTCAGCATCAGCGATTGGAGCAGCCAAGCTGCAACAGCGAAAGAGAGCGAGAGATGCAAAGAACTTCTTTGGAAGTGAGAAGTTAAGGCACTTGGAGAATGGAATGAGGATGGCTGTTGGTCGTGAACAAGACATGTTGCTCACCTTATATGCTTGACCTTCGGAAGATGAAGTACCCTACCTCCCACTGCTCAGGAAGTGTTGTTGTATGATCCTTTCCGGGAGAGGCAAGTGGCCGTGACATCTTGAACTCAGTCTCCATATCTGATAGCTATACAAAGCAAATCAAGCTTATTTGGCGGATCTCACCGACATCCTTGACGATCCTTATGCCAATCAATCGATAGCATGTGCTCTATGCTGTGCTCCTTCTGCTGATCAAGAAGCCGCCATCACGTAATGGATGGTGTTATGCAAGGGACGGTCTGCATAGAAGCGAGAGAATCTTCGACGTTGCAGTCAGGCTGCTATGCTTGAGGCCATACAGCTGACGAGCTGAGAGCACATGCAGTGAGCACGCTGTCAAAGGGTTGGATATCAAGTGATAGACACTATGAAACCACGCCATCTCTTTTGGTGATCTACAGGGTTCAAGCCAATGCAACCAAAGCCTTGTGTGCTGTATTGTGGCTTGCCTCTGCTGTGGCTGGTCGGTGGGCGCTCATCCGGTCGCACAAGCTGTCAGAGCCTCTGTCCGCAGCCAAGACGTCGTCTGGTGGTGTCCTGATGTCTGTTCAAGTGTTGACAAGTGACAGATAGTCGCAGATATCATCCCACGCTATAGTACTGATGAAGTTGGCGGAGCAAAGACCAAACAGAGTTGAGATGGTCGATCAGTGTCGGAGCCTAGCTGAGATTGGTCATGCCTGCCGCAGGATTCTTCTATGCAGCCTTCTGCAACGCTTCTGTCCTTGGTGTATCAGCCCCGGGATTTTGACGACTTTTGAGAAGGTGATCGACAGCGTGGTGCTGGCTGTGAATGCGGCTGGCTCATGCTGCGTTGACAGGGTATTGTCAAGGTAGTGGATATGTTGGTTCGAAGAGTGGACTCATCAGTGGCGGCTACGTCAGTCGATCGCGAGCTATCAGTTTCTTGCAATGTGTTGACAAGACAACACAAGACATCTTACATACCTCTTCACACCATGGCACACAACCCCCCAGAGCACATTCAGGCGTCCAGCCAATACAGAGCCCTTCATGACTATGTCACAGGACATCTCGGTCTCTCGGATGGCCACGAGAAGTTCTGCAGACCTGTCGAAGACAAGTTCATGAGCACACAGAAGCCTGAGGATGTTGAAGGCCAGCTCTGGACATCTTGGGGAGCAGTAGCTGAGGCTGCCAAAGCCTATGGACAAGATACTGGCAAACGTCAGAGGCTAGTCGATTTCGTTCTGGCATTGCAAAGGCGTCCAAAGTTGCAGAAGGGTGATGTCGTCTGCAAGGTCTGGGATGCCACAGTATGGGCTGATTTGCCTGTGTTCGGTGCTGAGCTGCGAGAGTGCTGGAATCGTGGGTTGTCCTGATGTGCTGTGCTTTGCTGACTGTTCGCAGCACCTCCAGAATCTGCCACAGAGCATGACAGGTCGCCTGGCTGAATCTGAATGCATTCGTTGCAACGCTTGTAGCATCTGCTCACGAGCATCATTCAAACAAGCCAGACTTCTCCTTGTATGGTGTCTGGTCGCTGCGTGATGCTTTCGAACAGCAAAACCGTCCAGCATTGCCATCGAGACAGGTGCGCTTGGCTGGTATGTGCAGGCCCTACTCTTTCTGCGCTGTCAAAGGACAACAAGTCGTTTGATGGTAAGCTCGCTCGTTCTGGTCCAGCCTTCCAGGACAAAGAGTGGAAGGGCTATAGCAGTGAGCGGTGGTCGGCCTGGGTTGAACAGCTGAAAAAGGTTGAGCATGATGTGCATGGTGCCCGTGCTAAGGATCTGCTCTCGAAGGCGCAGCAGAAAGTGCAGGCTTCGTAGAGGCGAGGCTTGTTCGAAGGAGGATGTTGAGGACTGCGAAGCTGCTTAGCTGAGGAAGAGGTCTTGAAGGCAACGTCGAAGATCAGCTCTTCCTGGAATCCTGTCAAGTAGGACGATCGAGCGCTTGCTCAACGGTTGCCAGAATGTCGCTGGCAAAGGTCAGAGTCGCAGCAGAATTCAAGCAGCAAGCCGTACAGCCTGAGATCACTGCTGGACCAGCACGTCTGCGAGACAGACAGTTCAGCAAGCAGAATGAAGGAGTTGCGCCTGGCACGCACATGTATCTCACTGTGGACGAGACTTGTGATGAGTGCGGTTGTGAATGTGTGAGAAGTCGAAGAGCTGTGCTGAGTAGAATGATCTTGGCTGATGCACAATCACGTGCCAACATGACGTCGATCGCACCTTCTTCAAACCCTCCTCTCACGACTGAACTCTTGCCTAATACATCGCAGACATCCAAGAGGCACCCACAATCTTGCTGAAAGCATATCTCCTTCACCTCATTTACCTGTTGGTCATTTCAACATCTTGCACATGCTCGATTTGCAGCAAGGCCGCTAGTCTCCACTTGAAGCAGTGTCGCGTGGTCAGCAGCGAGGAAAATCATCGAAGCCTGGACCTTCCAAACCATCGCCACATATCTACAACATCATCACAACCATCACCAACTCATCAACGCAGGTGCCCATGCTCGCCTGACAAAGGTGATGGGCGCCGCAGAACCACAATGGTGAAATTCTACAGTACAAGCTACAATTACGATTACGGCTTCAACGCCGTCTCCCTGGCTTACTTCCTGCGATATCCGAACCCATACTCTCGCCATGTTGAATCCACAGACACCATTAGTCGCACCTACGACCCCGAGACACAACGTCTGACGACTGTACGACTTCATGTCAAGCGTTCACGATTGCCAGCGCCAGTGCTAAAAGCTCATTCCTCGATCCTCACTTGGAGCTGCAGAAGATGGAAGTACACAGTCATACATCTTGGAGAAGAGCATAGTAGACGTCAAGGAAGGATGGATGGAGACTGAGAGTCGCAATCTGGATTGGGATAACATTCTGTCTGTCATTGAGCGTCACACCTACTCAAGACCTGCACTGGCAAATGCTACATTACAGGAGATCGAGCGTTTCAAGAGCACAGGCACAGTCGCAGCAAAGGACATCGAGAGAACGGATGTACAGGTCAGTGTCACGCTAAAATCGCGCATTGGCGAACAGATTCGCAAGCGTCGAGCTCGATGGGGTGAACAAGCTACAGCGACATCTGTCAATGGCGGCGAGGAGCCAGAACGTCGTGGATGGTTCGCATCATGGAGCTCTGCACCCATTCGCAGCGCCATTGAAGCCATCTCACTTCAACGAACAGAGAAGAGTCAGCCAAAGGCAGTCCAAGGTATGACTGTCGTGCTAGAACGACTACGAACAGGAGGACTAGTCAGTGTGCTAGAAGGCATGCGTCAGGACCGAGAGCTCGACTACTGAGCATGTACGATAACACTCATTTAGGAAAGCGTTGGCGTTAAGGATGGCATCTGTATCACTATCTGAGAGGCCCCAAGCCTGAGGAAGACCTCTCCACTGTACGATTTTTGACAAGGAATCTTTCATCCTGCTGTATACATTACATGAAATGACTGTTTGACCATCGCCAGGATGGTGCTGAAGAAGTGCTCTATCGAAAATGCTGATGCCATATGCCATATCTCGTATCCTTCGCTCAACCATGCTTTGTCATATCCGTCAATAGTAGTACACTTCCATGCGCTTGAACGAGTGGTCGGCAACAACGAACCAGCGTTGTGCTAGTGAGAATGCTGCCATCTAGGCTCCAGTAAGGCGTTGAAATGAGAGAAAGTGGTGGATCTTCACTGATCCATTTGCCAGCCTGCAAGTCAGCTGAACGAAGCAGTTGCTCGATGCCAGCATCGGTGATCTGCATAAGTTCCTGAGAGTGTCAGTGGTGGTCGTGGCCTTGGCAGCACATGCTCACCTGTCGCAAGTCTGGGTGAGGGCGTTCAAAGCAGCAGCGTGAGAGCTGTTTGGTCTAGCACCTTGCAAGACCTGTGCTCGTCTGTTGATCCAACGAGCTGCTGCAATCATTCGCAAGTAGATCTTCTGAACCTTGAATCGGCGCACAGCGCTGTCGATGATGATTCTCTGAAGTTGTCGCTTGGTCTGCTCATCGTCCTTGCCATTACCACCCTCTGTTTGGAATGGCTGTGCAAGAATGGTCCTGGCTTCGTTCTCACACTGTCGTAGCAGTGCAAAGCCAACTTCGTTGTATTCCTCTGCTGTTGGGTTGGCTCTGAACTGTGATATCTGAGACTGAAGTGCCTGGTAGTCTCGCATTATTTCGGCAACACGAAGAGCTCGTGCTTGGTTTACTGTTGGATGTCAGCATGATTGCCACACGGAGCATACCCAATACTGACGGCCGTCCGACATCATGTCGTTGGTTACAATAAGGTTGGCGATATGAGTGATCGTCAGGCAACGACGCCAAGTGTATAGGTGTTATAGGGCCGACTTGTCGATCAACGACAAAGTGACTGAAGCAAGAAGCACAGCTCGGTGAAGGCGATGGCAAAGAGGCGAAAGAGAAGAAACTTGGTAGACCTGGTTGAGCGAAGAAGGAGACGTGTGGCGATCTGGGCAGCCTTTATGAGGATGTGATGCGAGGAAGGACTCACGCTTCAGGTGCGAGCGGTATCGTGAATGTTCAGCACCATCGTGAGTTGGTATTGCGGTTGTGGCTGCCGGAGCCATTGAAGCGATGCTCTCCGTAACCACCCACGCCCAGCTCAAGGCAGAATGTACGTCGATGTGATGGAGTGGAGACTGGAAATAGAGCGATGGGAGACATGGTAGCTCTGGGCCAGAAGTAGGCCGCTGTGTCTTGGATTGGAGCAGACCAGCCTCAAAGGCACAGCAACCATGTCTCTGACCAGTGCGTGCATGAGCAAAAGATGTGCGCAAGTGAGCTGGAAAGGACGTATAGAGTGCCGAGTCAGAATGAGATAGCACGTCACATCGCGTGGCTCACCAAGTGAAGTTGAGGCGTCATAGGTCCATGATGGCCTGTACCTCAGGCAGCCTGCTCACGCCTGTGGACGCTCAGTGAAGTCAATTCAGGCATGAGCAAGTGAAATGACAGCATGAGGCATCCAAGACAAGAGCCCAGTGCTGCGGCCCGTCGCACAGCAGTAGAGAGCTGAATGATGAAAGGTAGAGTTGATGGGTAGATGACGGGCACCAAAAAAGATGCCAGTCTTCAAGTGCCCTTAGCCATGAGGCCAGAGTGGAGCCACAATCGTAAAAGAAGCGTGCGTGGGTACATTCCAATGGGGCGCTGCCCACACTTCAATGGTCCTGTGTATCATGCGATCCTGAGGAAAGACAAGCGCTCGCGTGCAGCTGAAAAATGATGATCCACCTTCTTGGTCAGTCGGATGCAGAAACGGGAGCACCAACGCCAGTGCTGCTCGTCACCGCTGCGTTAGATAGTCGCAAGAGACGGTAGACGTAATGATCCCGAGACGAGCCACCACAAGTCTTGCCAATTAGCAGCTGAAGGACAGTAGCTTGAAGGCAGGTGGTTTGCGCACCAATCACAGGACAGCATCACAGCTGAGGGCGCCGATGTGGCTTGCCAACGGCAGCGTAAACTTGCATGGCAAGGCTACCTCTCATGCACTGCTTGTGGCTTGTATGAACATATCTCGTCACATCTCCAAGCTGAAAGGTGAGACTGGTGCTACTCTTTCACTGTGGCTCCTAGTCCGACAGTGTGAGGCTCATGCCATACCCGTATCTCAGAGTGATCATTGTGGTTGTACAAGCAGCCATTGGCTCTCTCAGTCCTTCTCGGCAATAGCCTGTAACCTTGCATCAATCTCTTCCTCTGTCAAGGCACGGAACTTTGTGTCTGTTCCTTCAGCGCCATCTGCTGCAGGTCCACCGACAATGCCAATCTCGATATCACCCTTCTTGAAGTCCACACTCAGCACTGTGCTGAGCGTTGCAATACCAAGCTCAACCACCTCTTCCCAGCTGCCATCTGCATGCTCCTTGTTCTTCAGCTTCTTCTCCAAATAGTTCAGCGCCTCTTGTGCCTTTGGTCCAGATGCTGTTGCTTTGTATCCCATAGTATCCTGCAGGATCACACTTGTACAGCTGAGGTCCGTACTCTTGATCAAGGGAGATCAACGTTATCGCCACACCTAATGGACGCATATAGGCCTGTGTGAACCTTGGTCAGCCAATGGTCAGTCATTTATATCAAGCTTCTCCCCTCTGTGTGTAGACTTGGCTGATGTTTGCCAATCGTTTGGCCAGAACATCACATGGCATCTCGTAACCATACTTGTATCTGAACTCAGCTGCTTCTCCTCTGGCTCGGTTGACGGATGCTCGTGCATCTGCTATTGATCCTGTCATCACACATCCCACGGATGATGAGATCTTGTAGACGTATGACACTGATGCTGGATCAATAAGCTTGTCCTGTAGAGTTTATCAGCTCTTTTCCATGTATATCCTCTTCAGCTCCAACGTACTGGCACCTTCTTTTGTGATAGCACCACTGCACAGTCCTTGCCTCTTACACCGACTGATGTGATGTTCGCTGCTGTGATGGCCTTGAATGCATATTCTGGGATGAGTGTCAGAGGTCATTCGTACTTGTGAGTGGCTGTTATGGCCACCAACTTGGTACAGACGGCCTTGGTCCGAGAAGATTGTGATGTGACGATCAAATCCAGCGCTGCCTATGACGAGGTCAGTATTGATGGTTGTTTGAGGCTGGCTATGACAGACCAGACATGATGTCGGTGAGAGGAGGTTGAAGAATCGCTGACGGAGCAGTGGATATGCTCTGCAAGGTGTGTGCAGGCTGTCGAAGGTTGTGTCGCGAGTGTGAGGATGTCAAAGACGTGTTTGTCGATGTAGCGAAGCTCGACAAGCTGTCGTACATCTGATGCCTACTGTTTTTGCCTCAGGCAGGACGGCCCGCGTGAGGCTCTGCAATGAGGCTCAACCTCTTGTCACAGAAATGTTCACGATAGCACAACGTAACCGAGGATCACGCAAAGAGCATGCGGGCCATGCATCTGTTGACCGACTAGTGGGACTGAAGACTGTCATCTGCGCAGCGCGACCTGTCGATCGTCTTACCGCAGCTTTGCAGCAATCATGAGCCAGTACGAGAGGAAGCGACATTCAGATCATTCACAAGCCTTCGAGCCACACAAGAGGCATAAGGCCTGGACACATGGCGCAGAGGAGCAAGTCCAGAGCGCAAACGACCGATTTGCGAGCTCTGTATACAAAGGTCGAACCCTGATCAACAAGACGCCGCAGAAAATCACTTTCAACGATGAGTGAGTGTGAGGAAGTGGTTCCGGCGACGACTAACAACCGTAGTGCTCCAGCAGCAGAGAAGAGTACAGCTCCAGCATCGAGCGATTGTCACGAAAGAAGTCTGTGACGTTCACACCGGGGACGAAGAACGAAGATGGGGCCACTGGTCAGAACTTCTCCAAGATGTGGCTAGCCCCCGCCACGGCGAATGCCAACGTCGCAGAACCTCCGACAACCGACCAAGGCAGCTGTACAACCTATCCAGAACGGCGCAGATAAGGCGAAGGCAAAGCTCAAGGCTACTCCAAAGTCCAAGAAGGCTAAGAAGGGATCGCAGCCACAGGATGAGAATGCTTCACAAGAGGCATGCCTAGCATACCTGGACCTTTTTCACAAGGATCAATGCCAATTGGAAGTTCAACAAAGCACGACAAAACGATCTACTGCGGCATATCTGGACACTGAGCGGATACCGACTTCATACAACGATGCGCTCTTTTCGTATATGAAGGGCTTCACAGGTTCAGCAGCATTGCAGAGGCTCGCAGATCAGATCGTGGCAATGCTGGACCCTCTTGTTGAACAACACAAGGAGGCTCTGGGCGATGTCTCGACTGCATCACCTGAATCGCGGCGAGATGTGTACACTGCTACTGCCAAGAAGCAGCGCCATGCATTTGATGAGGCTGAGAGCTCTGGAGCTGACGGGGACAGCCTTAAGGACCTGCGCACGGAGACAGAGAAGGCAGAGAGGGCTGTGTTACTCATGCAGCCCGAGCTGTGGAAGTTGCTGCGTCCTGCAGAACAAGTGGAGGCAGTAAACATCGATGACACAAAAGAGAAGGCTCCAGAAGCTGCACCACCCCCCCTGCACCGCCTGCAAACCCACCGTCAGCAAACGAAAGAGCCGCAAGAGTAGGACAGCAACATACTCTAGCTCAGAGTCATCGAGCAGCGATAGCGACAGTGACAGTGACTCAGATTTAGCGCTCACACTGTATACAAGGTGAATACATCACATGACGATCAATGGTGTACTCTACACAACCTTGCCATCATCCTTGACCTTGCCTTATCCGTCTTGTTTGCTCGTCTTCGTCGTACAGGGCATAAGCATCGTTGAAGTTCATCACAACGCCCAGAAAACCTCATATCGGTATCTGGCTGATCTCGTAGATCGCCAAGAAGCAATTGATCCTCGCTTTAAAGTCTCCTCGAAGGTTCTGCAGGCGCTGTTGTAGCTGCTCAAAGATGTCCTTCTCGCTGTTGCCTTGCGGGGGTATGTTGATGAGAGGTGAGAATGCATCTCTGCTGTCATCATGGTCGTCATCGTCTGTCAAGCCCCATCGTCCTGCCTTCGTTCTGGTCTCGATCTTGGGGGCCCGCTCTTGCTGCTTTGTGAACTCTGCAACGCTGAGGCTGTACAGACTATCGACAGCCTCCCTGTATGCGAGCATACTTCAGCAACTCATGCAACTGAGATGTAAAGTCGCTTGCACCTCCTCCCAGCAGACCTTTCCTTGTGATGCTGCGAAGGTACGTCGTATGTGCTTCGATCAGTTGTGTCTAGAGTTGCATCAGGCTTGCGTATCGTCCTCTGAAGACCCTCCCAGCCTGCTTCGATCACCTCGAACAGAATGTACCACTGCAGCTGATTGACAAAGTGTACCATCTCTGCCATGCCACCACGAGTGAGCTTCCACTCATGATCAAGCTTGTCGCCAAGACTACTCAGTACACCTCTTGCACCAGTCATGCATCGCCGCCAGGTAGTATCCAGGGCGAACTCTACTCTCTTGACACGCCAGAGAAAGTTGAAGATTTTGAGGTATTGCTTGCTTGCCCAGGGTGTGATGATGACGTCCAGTGGTGGATCGATTGGTACTCCAGTGTAAAGACATCCCAGCCAATTTCGCCATGCGACAGTTCTAGATTCGTGCATCCAGCCTTCGCAGTACATCAGGGTCGTCATGTTGAGCTTTTTGAGTTGCGAATAGCATGCTCAAGCTGAGCAGTGAGGGTGTGTCGATACTGGCTGTTGGCAGGTCGGTCCAGGTTGGTGGCCAGTGATTCCATTAGCAATGCAACAAAGTCGCCTTGTCCAAGCAGCAAGTCCCTTCTTGAGGGCGGAGAGATGAGTGAACAAGAGAACTTTGTCTCCATCAGGACAGCAGTCTCGCCATGACTGTGCCGTATGCTGTGTCTTGGATGAGGAGAGGTCGGAAGTGTCGCTATAGCTCAGCGCATGAGAGTTCGTCCGTGAGTAGGTCTCTACCCATGCTGTATCGCCACAGGAGTATCGTATGAAGTTGAGTGACTTGCCAATAAGGAAGACACGATTGGCGAACTCAGCTACATGATCGTGGGTACCATAGAAGCCTGGAATGTATACTTGTGCTCCCAAAAACGCTTGTCGCTCGGCCTCCTGCTTCATCGTCCTCCTCATTTTGGTAGACGAAGAACTCCTTGTATGGATCTTCCAGCTCGCCGTCGTAGATCCAAGCTCCTAGCATGTTGTAGAATGGTTTCGTATGTCGTTCAAGAGTCGTTCTGCAAAGACATAGACGAATGGATCGCCATGTGAAGTCGCAAAGCTGTGAATCATGCTGAAAGTTCGCCGCCCCTCGTGCTTTTCGCATTCTCCACGACGAGAGACATCAGGCGCAGACCTAGTGTTGCCTCTCTCGTCCAGATGACCAATCGCTTCAAGGTGACGCCAGTCTTGGCAAAGTCGTCGGGTTGTTGTAAGCTTGGGGGACCTGACCTTCGAGCTGAGCAATCAGCGAGAGGTACGAACGAAACTCAACGCCTATGGAGGCTCGCAAGGACTGCAAGACCAGTCAACTTGATCTGTTCGTCGACAAAGCTCGCTAGTGACTTGTAGAGCAGCGCTGGTTCAGCCAGAGTGTGAAGAAGTGAGACCGCGGTACTGGCAATGATTTGGAAAGCGAAGAGATTGTGAGTCTGCGAAAGGTAGTGTTGTCGATGACAAGCCTTGCAATGTGAAGGGAAGATCTCGCATGATGGCGATCTCTTTGGCGCAGCAGGTGCTCTGACCTCTAATTGTGGTTCCTGCTCTACTCGTGGTCGCCCCCGAGGGGTGTCTTGACGATCTGAGGCGCAGGACTGCCAACGCTCTCTTGACGAGCAAGCCGCTCCAGCCCATTGCGTGCGAATGTCTCCTCATACGTTCGTTGTGCCTTGCCTGGACTCACACACCTCTTTTGAGTCACCTCCTTGCCCAAGCTTCCACAGAAACCACAATATGCCCCTTTCTGCTGTAATATGGGTTGCGCCAGCAGTCGACCGTACAGATTTTCTCAAATTTGTGTGCTCGCTCCACCCCTCCTCGTCTTGTTGTGTGCCCATCTCTTCCTTTGAGTAGCTCCCCGCTTGATGATCAAGCCTGCCGTGGCGAACATCCTCTGCTCGATCAGGATCTCTATGAGTGTTCAATCTCGTGCGCGCAAGCTTGCTGGCTTCATTCCATCGTCGTTCGGCGTCTGCTGTGGATTCGTCCTCATGTCTAGCGGGCACAATGAGGCTAAGAAGCTTGTCTAGCGCATCATCTATGCGGACGAGGTCTGTTTGTCATTGCAAGAGGAGAAGCGCATCGTTGTTGGTGAAGGTGAGGTTGTTGATTGTCACCGCGTTTGTTTGGTGATTGGGAAAGTGCAAGTGGACGCGATGTGTGGGGCTGAGTTGACCTCACCCATGACATGTGAATGAACGTCAGGAAGTACTGAACCTATAGACCTTGCAGAAGATACCCATCCATAGCTCTTTTGATCGTGTCCATTACATTGTCGCAATGACGATATGCAGTAGTAGAAGATCCGCCGATCGCCATCGCTCAACCCTCCCAAACCCAAGTAAATCATATACAGCATTGAAGAAGACCAGAGCGTGAGCCGACGCCTTGTCGACTGCTTGCAGTAACACAGAGTGACACAGACTCAAAGAAGGTCGCCTGGTATAGCTGCACTACCTTCGCTGCATGCCAGCTTGCATCTGACCGTTGTGACCCATGCCCATACCATATGGATTGGCGTAGTGGCTGCTATCGCCAGCGATTTGCTGCATAGCCATTGAGGTATACCTTGTGCTTGTGAGACAGGGCAGTCCTTATGTGCAAGCAGCAATGTCTTGAGACCAACGATCTCCTCTCGAAGTTGAGTGACAGTAGCTGCAAGAGCATCGTTCTCAGTCGAGAAGATCTCAACCTTTTGCTGGAGATTAGCCAGCCACTGCTTCTTGCGCTGTCGACATTTGAGTGCTGCAACACGGTTGCGCTCCAGGAAGTTCTTGCGCTTCTCCTCGTCAGTCATCTTCTTGTGTCGACGCCATCTTCCATGTCCATGTCGTCGTCATCGTCGTCATCCATCATCTCTTCGCTCTGAGCAAGACTGCTTCGAGCTCGCTTGTTTGGCGTTGGCTTAGCTGGGACGTCGTCATTTTTGCGCTTGGCTGCAGCAGCCTTGGCAGTAGGGTTGGTCTTTCGACCTCGTGATGTTCGTGTCTGTGGCTTCTCCTCAGGCTCAGAGTAGTCTTGCTGATCATCAGCACTGCCACTACCAATGCTGCCCTTTGACTCTCGCTTCATGTCATCTTGATGCTGCAAGTTCTTGTATGTCGATGGTGGTTGTGGAATAGCAAAGTTGTGCGAGCCGTTTCCGCTGTTGACCGCCAGCCTGTGCAAGCATGAAAAGGCCGTTCGCCGCATCGTTGGTCTGATGAGAGCTGAATGGGTCTTGGTTGTCCTGAGCATTCGATGCGTTGTAAGACTTGCTGTCAAGATCAGGCTGGATGTTGGGGTTCTGCGCAGGCTGTGATGTCGCACCATTGGCCATGCCGTAGGTATTTGCCTGAGACTGTGCTCGAGTGTCATTGCTGTACGGTGAAAGTCGAGAGTACCTGGTGTTGCACCACCACTCTGCAGTGAGTTGAAGAGTGCTTGTGAGTTTGGTGATGGCTGTGGGAACATAGACCCACCACCACCAGGCTAAGTCCAGTTCTTAGTGAAGATTCGTTGGGAGTTGGGAAGCTGCCAGCAAAGTGGTGATCGCCACTGAAGTAATCGTTTGGAGCTGGTAGGCCTGTGAGCATAGCAGGGCTCAATGGACCAGAACGAAGTGATCCAGGCCAGCCAGGTGTATGCGTGGAAGTAGTGATGCAGGTGAAGTCAAGCTTGTGACACCTGGAAGTTGTGTCTTGCCTGGTGTCTCTGCTGGGTTGCCCAAAGGCGTTCTCGAATGGATTTGGTTCCTTGGAGAGATGGCTTCCACTCTGACCAGCAAAGTAATCGCCGTCGCCGTTCTGTGATGGCTTTGGAGGTGGAGCTAATGGGGCATTTGTCGTCTCCTTAGCATCACCTTCTGGCTGCTTAATGGTTGGCACCTTGGTGTCATCTATGGAGGTGTCATGATTGTGCATACGCAGCACCAATGCTAGCAAGCTACAGCCGTAGAGGCAATGTGTAATGCTTGTGACAATGGTAGGTGCTTGGAGTAGAATGACGAACCTCGTTTCACCTCGTCCATAGCCATGACGTAGAGTTCCGGCCTCAAGGGGGTCTTGATCTGCAACCTCTTTTTTACAGACACTCTTTCTTTCCTCAATTCACTTTCACGCAATGGTGTTTGCGTGATGTGGTACTTTGAATCTGCTGTTCGACTGCATGCACAGGTCAGTTGTTGCTTCCCTTACAGCAATGGAAGCTGCGACGGGACCAGAGTCACGTGGCTGCCAGCAACGCGATCAAATGCCAGTCCTACCAGTTGCGAGACGGCGACGTGCAGCTGCTCTCATCGCATCCACTTAACTCACCTGGACAATGCTCAGATCGATTTATTCTAAGCTCCTGCGATGGTCCTGGATGCTGGATCGATGTCGCCTCTGCTGTGCTGAGCCAGGTGACTGATGGCGAAGAAAATGTCGATATTGCGACGACGAGCCTGCAATGAAGAAGGTAATCGACGTGTTTCTGCTGTCGTTTCGATAGTATCGAGCTGTGTTGATGCCCTTTGATGGTCGTCTCGTGGTCCTCGTGCTGTGCTGACAACTCGTGATCGCTATGCTGTCGAGCGTTTCTGGAGCTGTGACGTCGATGCAGAGGGAGTATGATGACGTTTTGCGACGAGAAGAATCTCAAGGCTGGCGAAAGGGCAGAGACAACATCTACGAAAAGAAGCAAGAGGTCCGAGCGCCAGGCGAGTGGGGCTGGCAATCGCGATCCAATTTTGCACTTGCCATCGAAGATCTCCCAACTTCCAATTCTTCTACGCCTACACTCCTCGGAAGCTACCATGTCTTCGTCCACTCTTGGAGCCAGACATCCATACCTTGCAGCCTTTCAACAAATGCGGCAGCTCGAACGACTGCGATAGCCAGTGAGCTCTGCTACTGAGCCTCTTTGATTGGATGGCCACCAAAGAACACGCAAGCCATACCGCAGATCTCTCCAGTACACCTTTCGCTCTTACAAATCAAGCTATCACTCTACCTCCTCTGCCGCGAGCAGCATGTCGGTCACGTTTCTTGCTCGGCAGTTGCAGCACATGGCTTCAGCCAGTCTGTTGCCTCAGGTTGATATGGTTCAGTGTTTACTGACACTACAGAAACGGCCCAGTCAATAGCCTTTGGTTTAGCTTGCCAGCAGTGACTACACGTCTTTCACAGCCTCAAGCAGCATGTGCTTATCGAATCGCTGGGGACAGCAGGACAGCAGAGTCTGTCACCAGCAGATATTGCGACTGATGCGCGCTGCAAGACTTGTACTTCGCCTGCTCATACATTTCTGGGCATGGTGGTAGCAGCAATGAGCTGTAACATGTCGACGATCTGGATTCTTCAATCATTCAGTACACCCATGCGATCTAGCTGTTCACGATCACCCAGTTCAATCTCACCAAGACGCCTCCAGCTGAGCCACCACACCTCTCTTATACAGCGCCGCGAATGTTACGGGCTGACAGGCAGAAAGAGGTGGGTTCAAGGATGAGGACGGCCGTTGATCAATTGATCGCACAATACATGCTCTGCATCCAGCCGAGCTGCTGTATGTCATGCGTTGTCAATGCTTGTCAGTCGTGGCTGATGGCGTGTGCAATCATGCCTAGCCTTTGCTCTGGGTCATGCTCAGCGCCTCCTGAGAGACCTACAACATGTGCTTTCGCATCCACAGCAGATCTGAGGGGACACGACCATCGCAGAGGTGGCTCGTGGCATGTATAGTCAACACCGTCTCTGTTTGGACCACATTGAGCAACTCCTGAGAGGTTGGCAGGTCACATTCATGTGCTTTTCGCATCCACTCAGATCTTGAGGGATGCTCGCCGCTACGACGCTGGCAGCACATTGCTCTTTCAGCTGACCGACGAGGCTGCAGCCTTTCGACGTTCAACACATCAAGCCAGCCTACTCATGCAACCACAAAGCTTATTCTGGTGGAGGTGGCTTGCAAGGTTCACACGAGGGTCGCAAACGTCTCAGGTGAGTATTGTCTGCCCGCCACAGAGCCTGATCGGTAGAAGGAACAGGAGGAGTGTCAGTATTGCTCTGGGGAGAACCTCGTCTATTCCTGGTCCCGCATCAGCCTGATGGCACTCGTTAACGACCCTTTCAGCGCTGGGGTGTGTGCAGGTCTTCCATAAGTACAGCGAAACAGCCTGATGTAGCTCTCGTAGGGCTGCACAAGTCCAGCGTACTACACCAACAGCACAAAGCTGCCCGAAGACTTGTGGATAGCCACAGTGCATATGCTGTGCTACCTCAATTGACCAATGGCGCAACCTGCAGCGCCCAATGCTGCTGTCTACAGCAAGCTCCAGGATCTAAAGGACATTCGACTGCTTGTGATCAAGCCAGCACCGCCAGGAGACCACCTTATTTGCACTCTGAAGGTGCAGCGATTCGATGAAGGACACCACAGTCGATTATGAGGCACTATCTTGGTGCTGGGGCAACAATCAAGAGCTGGAGACTATCACCCTACTGCAGACTGGCAGTGCAGAAGATCTGCGAACATCCAGATTCACTATACGCAAGACACTACACCTGGCTCTCTGCGCATTGAGAGATCGTCATGAGCCAAGAGTGATATGGGCAGACGCAATATGCATCAATCAACATGATGCTGAGGAGCGTGGTCTGCAGGTCGCTCGTATGAGTGAGCTCTATAGCAAGGCCAAGAACGTCTGCATTGGC
The DNA here is from genome assembly GCA_024138005.1 of Lumnitzera racemosa. Taxonomy (NCBI): domain Eukaryota; kingdom Viridiplantae; phylum Streptophyta; class Magnoliopsida; order Myrtales; family Combretaceae; genus Lumnitzera; species Lumnitzera racemosa. The sequence goes on from JAMXBC010000070.1 coordinate 21,908, forward strand.
TCGGCGAGACAAGAGAGAACTCAACCCAGGCGTTGAAGTTCGTCAGAGAAGAACTCAGCAGGCCCTACCAGCTCAAGATCATCACGAGAGACGAGAAGTACATTCCTCACTGGGCAAGCGCTAAGGGATCTGATGAAGAGACCATGGTTCTCGAGAAGATGGATCGTACAAGAAGTTGCGCTTGCGACCAGGGCTACAGTGCATGTGGCGACGACTGGGTTACCTGGGCCCAGTTCAAGAACGCCGTGTCAGTCATGGTCCAATCTAAGGGTACTCTGGACAGGCTCATTGCCCTGGCAAAGGCAGATCAACACTGCACGAACGAGACATGGATCTTGTGGAAGTGGTCACATTGGGCGCTGCCAGACTAGCAGATGTCAGCGACCGGATGTTCAAGCGAGATGCTGGCCAAGTGCTCCATCGCACGAGCAGACTGGAGAACCTAGTGGCATGGCTGCCCATGTTCGAAAGCGGCGAGCCTCGTGACATCGTCTACGCCTCCTGGCTCTGGCAAAAGACACCTCCCCGATGCGAGACACCATACCAGGATTGTCAATTGGCACTCGCCTGAGTGTGTTTACAGCGCAAAGCATTCTTGCGCATAAGAAGTCTGCTGCCCCAGAGATCAGTGGAGAGCTTCCCAATCCTCTAGAAGAACCGGTACTGGATGTCTACCAGCGCTTCACGATGTTTCGCGATCACAAGATCTGATCCATCTCGAGCTCTGGACATCATCTGCCGACCATCGCCATTGAGGTACAACAGACCAGAGGAGACAAATACTGAGCTCCCAGATCCTGCAAGCAATAGGGCTAGCTATGAGCTTCCCTCATGGTTGCCAGACATTGAGACTCATACACCATTCTACAAGAAAGAGCAACAGGATCATGGCGACAGAGAGGTCATCACGTACACCTACGTCCGGTTCGAGGCGATCTGTTTGTGTCAGTTCCGACACAGTAAGCCACTATAGAGCTGCTGACAACAAGGTCTATAATCCTCTCAAGGTCAAATTCAGAAACGCAGGGACCACTACAGCATGTTCGCTGAAGGTTTCATCCTGGACGAGATCGGCACAGCCTTGGCTACTAGCGAGACAGGTAACCGTTCCCGCCTCCTGGATCAAGCTGGGATCATCGCAAGGTGTCAAGCCTGACAAGCCTGATCCATTCGTACGAACATTGCTCGCTGATCGTGGGCCGAATGGGCATGCACCAGCATTCTATACTCGACACTGACTGAGACTCTGAAGTCTTACCGGAAGCATGGCATGCGTCTTGTGCCAGAGACGGAGATCAAGGACACTGACTCAAGCCTTGTCATTGAGGTCATGACACACTTGGGCAACACCATCACTGGTCGTAAGCTGATACGGACTAAACGTCTGAATCTGCTTGGACTGGCTCCAGATGGGGCTGAAGTTGGCGACAAGATTTGTATACTGTAAGGTTGCAGTGTACCTGTGATTCTGCGGAGGTGTGAGGAGCCTAAGAATGTGCAGGCTAAATGAAGAGGATGATGACCATGATCTTGAGACGAGAGGTCAGAAGTTTCAGAGACTACCTTTCCAAATGGATGCCCAAGCATCCTGAGATCAAGACCAGAGCTCGTGACATCTTACAGACTGCAAGTCTGAGGGCTAATGGAGACATCACTGCGTGGGCAAGGTGCGAGCGTCCATGATTGACGCAGGCTTTCGGGATGAGAGGCGTACTTTTCTGCTGCTTCATGGCTTTTCTCATTCGTCACCTTCAGGAACCCTTCCTTGGCTGTGTCCTAGCCATCCTGGGCTTCTCACACTACCCCTCACGAGGTTGTGCATGGCCGCTACCGCCATGCCAGGCAGAATCAGGCTGTCTATCTTGCGCCCTTCGCATTTGCGCCTCCAGCCTTTGGTCATCATCCCTTCCTTGGCGCAGCTTGCATCTGGACTGTGCTGATCATTCTGTACCCACAACTTCTACCACAGCAAATGGCAGAGGAAGTTGCGAGATGCAGCAGCTGGTAGTGCTCGCTGGATCAAGAGTCTATTCGTCAGCGCAAGAATATGAGCATGTCAGGAGAAGGGACAGTAGTCAGGGTGCTGCCTACGAACGACACCTTGAGGAGATCAATGAGTACGCCTTCACACTGATTGGTGAAAGCTACATTGACGGCATGAGGGACTGGTGAGGCTATCAAAGTGCAGAACGACTCTGCAGGGCATGAGGGTCACTTATATCCTGTTGTCTTTGGAGATACGGTGATGGCGAGCACATCACACAGACTGCTACCGACGGGTAGACATCTCCATCAGCTGCCTTCACCAACTCATGGGAACCCAACCCAGTCACATTAGTGTCACCTCCATACCAGCCAGGCGCTGTGTAGAAGTTGTAGCCTCTACCGTTTAGGACCATCAAACTCCAGCCAGCCCTTCTCTGTAGCACAAGAGTACGACGACGCCAAGTTGGGAATTGCCGCCATTGTACTTGTTGACAGATGGCCATGGGCAGAGGTCCATGTACCTCGTACCGTTGCCAATGCCATAGCCACTGCTCGCCTTGAGCGTATCTGGAGCTATCCCATCTCAACCAAGCTCTAAGCTGGCCCACAGCATCGATTGGCTGTACACCTGTGCCGCCAAAGCAGTGTCCAACGCCTGGTGAGAAGAACAGTCGGTAGAATCGGGGACTGAAGGATCGATGGCTTCAACGCCTTGGTAGTACAAATGGTGCCTTGTGGGTTCACAAGTTGGTCCTACGATGGTCAGCGTGGTGTAAAGATAAGGTGCTGCACATACCGCCAAGCCTTGCCATGTGATCATCTTGCCTCCTCTCTGCCTGAAAGGTCGCAGGTCTGGACTGGCAGTACCCAGATTGAGTCATACTCAAGATGAGCCTTCAAGAAGAGATCGCCGTATGCCTCCAGAGGAATGGTGCTGGTATTGAATGACCAATCCTTGGCAAGGAAGCCTTTGACCCAGCTATCACTGGCCTGGAAAGGTCGTGGTGTCTGCTCAACATTGCCAGTATCCTTGTTCATGTACACTCCAGTAAATGCAGCACCACGCAAGAGTCCCCACCACAGAAACTTGCCATCAGTACGTGGTCCTTCCCAAGCCTTGTCGACGACGTCCACCAGTGCTTGCGAGATGGTCCTGGTGTGCCATTGCAGGAGAAATTCTTGCCAAGGATCGAGCTGGGTTGCCAGTTGCAGAGGCCTGGAGCAGAGATGATGCCGTCCTTGACACCATCGAGCTCGTCACAAGCAGCTACGACAGCATCGCCAATCGCTTCAAACTCGCAGAGGTCTGGGAAGTAGTTGGCGTTTGTCAGGACTGACCAGGACCAGCTCCAAATCTGGAACGATTAGCAGGATCACAACATCGGGCATTACTCACGTTAGAAGTGAAGTGAACTGTATGGCTGGTGCATCTGCCAGGATGCCATCGTAGTCCTCAGGTAGAGCTTGCGCTCTGCAAACCCTGTCGACCTCCATTGCTGCAACCATTCCAGTATGACTTGCAAGGGGCCTTGCCATAGAAGATCTCTGCCAAGGACTTGCCAAGCACTGTCATGTCGTGAACTGATCGATGGGCGTAGTTGAGGAGGTCATACTGAGCGACATATGCCTTCTGATACAAGAGCCCAGCTTGCATACTGAGCAGCAGCGATGCTGAGCTCATGTCCAGCGTCTGTAGTACCAGCAGCATAGCCAGCGATGTTTGCAGGAGCGAGAGCGAGAGGGTTTCCAGCTGCCCAACCACCACCTCCTTGTCCCTTGAAATCGGCCGTTGTAGTTGTTCACAGGAAAGGTGTAGAGGTTGTTTGACGGCATCGCTCGTGCCAGGATGTGTGACAGTGACGTTGAAGAAGCAGACATCGTTGCCGATGTTCCACCAAAGTTCGACAGCAGAGTCGCAGTGAGACCTGTAACCTGTACACCTTTAGCAGATGGCTTGACGATGTCTGGAGAACAGTCGTAGGCAAAAGCAGCTCCTGCGAGGAGCAAGAAGGAGAGCATTACCGTGCAATCATTGCTTACCTGTCTGCTATTTGTGTTGGACCTGCCGTGCTGAGTCGCAGGCTGACAGTATGTGTGTTGGGGCGAAGATAGGATGTTCACTGGTAGGATGCACATGTTGCACAGCAGGCGCCAGGTGATTGGATGTAGTAAATAGAATGCTGACTGGATGCAAGGCTTGATGTGGAAATAGAAGGATGCGATCGTAAAGGTGACGTTGAGGGCCAAAATGAAGCTGAGCCTCAATATGGGTACAATTGGGGGCTATTCTACACTTGTGGGTATCTTTGACACGCCCTTTCTTTCGATCGATGTGAGCATATCCGTATCGTAGACCGACACCGTGCTTTCCTCGTCCAGTTGGACCGGCCGCCTCTACTGAGATGTCCTGGAACTTGAAATCCACCGCCTGCCTGGGACCACACGCTGTGTACGCTCTTCAAATGCCTTCTGCTTCTGTTCACGGTCTTCTCGAGCTTTCCGTACTGTTGCATTCTCGTTCTCGCATGACTCTATCCGCTCTTCTCTGTCCACGGCCTTCGATGTTCATCTTCTCCAGCTGGATCAGCTCAGGATGTGGTATTCGTTCATCGGCAGGCAGAAGATGTGGTGCAAATGCCTTTGCAGCGTCGTCTCGTGTGAAGGTTCGTGATTCTGAGGTGGGCCAGAACAGTTGATTTCGTGTTGCTGGATGGACAGGAAGATCGTTGATGCTCTCGTGACGAGCGATTTTGCCCTCTGATGTGCGAAATGGTGTTTGAGGAAGCATAGCGAGGACGGCATCGTTGTATGGCTTTGCCAATGTCTTGCCCTATGGATGTCAGCGCTGTCTATGACTATGATGCTGCCAGTGCGTCGGAGTTGTGTCAGGCAAGTGCGTTGAAACCATGTAGGAGTCTTAAAGACTAATCGGAGATGTTCATCATCGCAGAGAGTGTGTGGTGCGCTTACCTCGTCTATCCATTGTTTCTCGATGGTCTTGAGTCTGACCACTGCTGCCACTCTTCTCATGTCGATGCCATATGCTGCGCTGACGCTTGTGATATCCAGCTTGTTGATTGCGACCTGCTGGTAGATCTCTCCCTCATCTCTTCAGAAAGAACGCTTTCTGACTTGAATGCTGGATTGAGAGGAAAGACTCGCAGGTTACCGCGATCATTCTCCATAGAGCTGCCATCAATCTTGTATGCGCCTAGGTAGTTCGTCTTGCCGGGTAAAGGAAATTTGAAGTTGCTTCCAGGACCAGAGAACCATTCAAGCATTTGTCGTTTCATTTTCGTATGCTTGCATCTGCTCGCTGAGACTGAGAAGTCTCTCGTGTGTGTAAGGCATTGACAGGCCTGTATCAGCGCCTGCGGTCGGCGCGGCGCTCGCGACATGGTGTGATGTGTGATGTGTGGTGTGAAGATGCAGTCTCGATGGCCCTGGAATTTTGGTTCGTTCGGGAGTGCTGAATGTCGCCGATGGAGGAAGGTGCTGCCAGCTGCGACTGCCTCAACATTGGAAGATCTCCAACCTCACTTCATCGATCTTACAGACATGTCATCGAAGCCAGAAGAGCATGTTGTTTGCAGCTTGCTACAAGTGACGATTCTAATGAGCCTGAACTAGGCCAAGCCGGCTCGACAGGAGCAGAAGAAGTGGCAATAGTTAAAGCTGCACCAAGCGATTCTTCACGAGCAAGAGATCCTCTTCAAAGCATACACAGGAGCTTACTTGCAACACTGCCGGTCCAGCAGGTTCTTTGTCATCCTGGATTTCGCCCTGCAGACGTGGCTTGAGGTGGAAGCACAAGGTGGCTGCAACAACTTCCCTACCAAGTCGCTATTCAATCGCAGCCAGCCATACTTGCCCTCAGCACCGATCACAGCATGCCTGCTAGGAAGCTGGAAGGCGCTGCAAGGTCCTCACTCAGTCACGTTGACTCTCTGCTGTCGGACAGACTGACTACGATAATTTGACTCATGGCTGAACCTCTCCATGGTATTGCAGCACTCTCAGCTTGACCTCGGTGCTAGGCAACGAGCAATCTCAGCTCCAGAGCTGCATCGTGAGCCAGCCAATGTCAGTGGACCAGATGCAATGCATGAGCAATGGGCCATTGTGATTGAGAGATGCATCGTTGTCAAATGAGAGCAGCCAAGAGGACGACAGGCACAGACAGCATGCTCCTCTCACAGAAAGCCCCAATGCGACCCAATATAATGCAGGTCCTGAACTCAATCAGCCCAGTGTTGTCTGTCTCGGCATCCAAGGAGCATTGGGCGTCTGAAACTTTGTCCTCAAGGGCAGAACGTAGACCATTGATCATCATGACGATAGATTTACATCTCACAGTGAGGTATGACCTTCGACAACGGCCACCGTCCACTGCAGACGATGCACACACTACGACAATGCATTGTAACGTGAGCAGAAGGCCTGTAATCTTGGTGTAGCTCTAGACCCTCATCTTGGTTTTCTACGTCATTGCCCAACATTCCTCTTCTTCACTAGCCACACTACCTGTCACAACCCGGATATCGTCCCTGGTCTATACCTCAAAAGCGTTTGTGTCAGCCGAGCCTAACTACAGTGCATCAGAACTGCATTCCTTTGCTCACTTCTTCGCCTGCATTGCATGACAACATCATACAAAAACCAGCGGAGCTGATTCGACAGTTCAGCCTGTTCGTAGCACTGACAGCAACAATGTCTTACAACAGACAGTCCTCACCGGGCGCTCGACGACTCGTCAACCCCGCCAGAGCATCAGACAGTACCGTGGACGCCTACAACACACGATATGTCTCACCTCGCAGCAGTGGAGAGCGTGTCATTCCCATATCAACTCAGACTTTCCTCAACCCACCACGAGACCCTTACAGCGGCAGGAACAGACGCAGCTCGCTTGTTGATCGATCACGCCGACCAGTACTGCATGAGATCGAACGTAGCTCAAGCCCGCCACGCGCACGAGAGTACTACGTCGTCCCATCAACACCGGAAAAGAAGTCACATAAGAAGGTCTACAGCATAGGAGAGGATGGAGCAAGCTGGTTGAGCAACACCGACACCGACGACGAGACAGCTATGATAAGAAGTACCCAGCTACCAGAAAGTCCATCGACGACGACGATGCCTACTCCTACACCGACGCTGCTGGCATGTTCAGAGACACTCAGCCCAGCTGGCGAGAACGCCACGAGAGACAAGCCTGGACAGAGCAAGAGAAGAGCCAAGATCTAGCAGAAGAGATGGACCACCTGTGAGTCAGCGAGCTGGATAAGATTCAAGACTTGGTCGGACAAGGAGTGTGAGGAACCAGCCAGTGGAGAGACGGCAGTCTGTTGAAAGACGTGCAGACAGTGATCTTGAGGATGGCTACAGGAGATCACCAAGACGGTCCAGCGTGACCAACGGGATCGCAGTGTGTCAAGACGAGGCTTTGGCATCCGTCCTGATAGTCCTGGTAGTCCACAGCGAGCACCTCGTGCAGAGAGTCCTCAGTACGAGGAGCGTGCTCGTCGTGAGTCCAGGCTGGACCACCACAGACCTGTTGAGGCTCGTCCTTATCGTGAGGAGCCAAGATAGGATCGTCACAGACCTGCCGAAGCACGCACACAGCATGATGGGTCAAGAGACGACTACGCAGATGATCGTCGAGACAGTCGAAGAGATCTGGGTAAGGCTGCTGCTGCCGCTGGTGTTACTGGAGCGTCACTGTATGCCATGACAAGAGATCGTGGCCATTTCAGTGGACAAGCGGCAGCACGATCGATATAACGATGATCGCTACAACAGCGAAGATGAGGACCGTCAACGAGCAGAGGAGCGACGATACGACAGTCGCAGACACCAGGACAACGATCGACACCGCGACCGGCGAGATGATGACCGCAAGCATCGTGACGACAGACGATACGACGACCGCCGAGCACTATATCCTGAAGAGCAAGGCTTGGATTTGCCTTTGAGAAGCCTGAATCTAAGAGGTCGTCACCACCAGCTGAGGTCCCAGCTGATGAGCGCAATCATGAGGATGCACCACTGGCTATTATGCCTGCGCCATCCAACGATCCAGATGAGGAGTATCGCAGGCGGATGCAGCAAGCTCAGCGTGAGCTAGGCTACACGCCGCTCCATCAGATGATGCTGACAGGGAACGAAGGCGCAAAGAGCGAGAGGCCAGGCGTCATGATCGTCCATGATACAGTATCAGGCGCTGAATCGGATGAAGGTCGACCAGCACTGCGAAGGAAGGCATCATCATAGACGAGCCGCTGCCGCAGGAACTCAGGCACAGGTCATTGACAACTCACTCAGCGACAAGCGTGAGACACGTGTCAGAATCGTTGACCCTCCTACCGAGGAAGAGGACAAGCGGCCAAGAGGCATCTTGAAGAAGCCTACTGTCAAGTTTCCTGAGGATCATAACAATGTACGAGAAGGCGTGGCGCCTCTCAAGGATGTAAGTTTGCAAGAGAAGATTGGCAGTGCTGACAGCGATAGGCTACGAAGAAGGGATACCACCTGGTGCTCGTTGACCAAGATCGATCGACGACTGGTAAACCCAGAGGCATTGGAAGAGGCCAAGGAGCGATACGAGGAGAGGCAGGACTGTGTGATTGTCCTGAGAGTGCTTACGAAGGAGGACATCCAAAAGCTGGCCGACAAGACCAAGGAGCTTGAGAGGTAATGTAGTCGATGGATGACACATCGTTGCGACATGTGACAGAGCGGCGATTCGAAGCAGAGCGGCGAGCAGCACGAGATCGGCGTGATGAGTACTCTGATGATGGATTGGAGGACTGGGAAAGGGAAGAAAAGAAGCCTGTTCGAATGCTGGAAGCTGCTTCCTTCAGACGATCGAAGAGAACATCGAGAGCGTGAGCGTGAGGGCAGCTATGTCTCTTCTAGGGGCAGAGAATGAAAGCACATGTATGCAGAGGTCTCCAGAGCATTGTATTGGTGGAAGCGCTCATCCCGATGGGCGGTGTTCGCATCTGTGCCTAGCATCAAGCATTTGCCAGCTGCTGTTGATGCTGAGAGCATGCCGTACCTCTGCATCGTCCAGCAAGGCATACACGACGACTTACATTCGTCACAGATCTCCTTATGTCGCATTCTCACCGCAGACTTCTGATCTTGGCTCTGCTGCCAGAGGCGGCTCTTATGCACGCTGCATGCGGTCTAGCTCAAGCGGAAGATCCCAACGTCACCTTGTGATTGGGCGAAGTTGAGGAAAGAGCTATGGGCGCACTTGCCGTCGCAGACTGGCATCCAACAACCACAATCTACCTTCTGGCCCGTTTAGCTCACCGTAGAGCGCCTCACTAGTAATGAGGAGGCAACAGGTTCGACTCCTGTAATGGGCATGCTTTTTGCATGTCTGGAGCCCTTCTGGGCCATGGGGAGGCTGGATCTGTCTTTTGATTCTGACAAGGTGCAACGACGTTCTGGCAAGCAATTCTGCGGCCTAACGATGTTGTGGTGGATGGCTGCGTGCTGGATAGTGATTTGGGAAAGCCATTGGCTTGCTATCTGGGACGAACAGCTTGATGGCAACAGACGTGCTGCCATGACACGATTGAGAGCTGCATGCAGGTAGCAGATCAAGTATTGAGCCCCTCTCTGTCTCCTCCAGGGTGAATGCACATGCTTTGGATGCATGGAGAGGTTGTGCTAATGCTGGGAGTTTTGGTTGTACATCTTGTCTAATATCACAGCCTCAACCTAGACGAATTTAGAAGGGTAAAGGTTAAATTTTAATGTCTCAGCGTTGACAAGCACAACATCAGCGATTCAGGTAGGCTGTCCGACACGGCCGACCTGCTGGCCCGACGACTGCAACATGCTGCGAGCCTGTGAGCACGACGTGGCCTATTCCAAGGGATTATCTATCTCCACGCCGCTGTAGTAATCATCATGTCTTGAGATTCAGTCCCCTCCAGTGCTCATAGTGCATTACAAGCACATGATCCTGTATGTACAGTAAGATTGCGGCCCACTGCAGCGACGTGAGGACATAAGAAAGTTGGAGGCACATGCCACCGGCTACGACTCCTTCATGTTGTGCTGTTGACGGCACTGCAAGGTAGTGCTCACACCAAGCCAGCGTGTCCAAGCTGGTGGCGACAGCTCTGACGTGAAAGCTAGCCACCCCCATTGACTAAGAACAGTGGTTACAGAGGCTCACGGCACCAGATAGCGGCAGTGTCAACCGAGAGAGTCCCTGATCTGCTTGACGACTAGAAGCTCCCTCTTGTAATGTGCCATGCACGATAGACACAGGCCGACGAGCATGCAGAGGCGATCGCTTGACAGAGCAGATGGAGCATTCGTCAAAGCTCCCTCCACCACCTTCGACAAGACAATCAGTAGTGCTGGCTAGCCGCAAGTAGAGGAGATGCTTGACTTTCACATGAGACCTCGCTGGCCGCCTTCCTCAACAGATAGCTAGACCGCACCCATCGAGATCGTGGCGACCACAAAGATTGGTGCAAGGCACAGAGCGATAGGCTTCAATCGAGACGTAGCACAGTATCGAGATCTGAGATGCAGCGAACATGTGCCGTCTGGACAATCTATGATTGTTGCTGACGTCATTTTCTACTGAGTGCATCGTCATGGCCGCGAATTGAAACACATCAAATATTCATGACCGCCACAGCTCAACCTCTCCTCATTCACATACATCACAACAACATGGCAGCTTCAGTAACATCAGGCCACAACGGCGACCTCAACCGCAACTACGCTGAGGACCGCAACGCAACATCTCAGGATGTTCTCTACGCAACCGCGAACGGCGTACCATACCCACCCATACGAGGCTCAGCGTGCTGGCCAGGGCGGACCACTCCTCCTGCAAGACCACCACCTGATCGACCTCCTCTCACACTTCGACCGCGAGCGAATTCCAGAGCGTGTCGTTCACGCAAAGGGTGGTGGAGCACACGGATACTTCAAGTGCACAGATTCGCTTGAGGATCTCTGCTTGGCAGACATCTTCAAGGCGGGATCAGAATGCCCAGTCACAGCACGATTCTCCACCGTCGGTGGTGAGTCTGGTTCACACGACTGCGCACGAGACCCACGAGGATTCTCAGTCAAGTTCAGGACATCACAGGGCAACTGGGATGCAGTCATGAACAACCACCAGTCTTCTTCCTGCGAGACCCAGCCAAGTTCCCAAACTTCATCCACACACAGAAGCGTGACCCAGCTTCACACTTGACGCACGCAGATGACTCTACCGCATTCTGGGACTACCTCTCAAGCAACCCAGAGTCTATCCACCAGGTCATGATCCTCATGGGTGATCGTGGTATTCCAGACGGCTGGAGAAAAAATGCACGGATACTATGGACATACAGTCAAGCTGGTCAACTCCAAGGGCGAGTGGGTGTACTGCCAGATCCACTTTAAGTCACAGCAGGGCACTGCCTTCATCACACAGGAGGACTCTGCCAACTACTCTCCAGACTACGCTCAAAAGGACCTCTACGATGCCATCGAGCGTAAGGGAAATTCCCTAAGTGGAACATGGAGGTCCAGACCATGACCGCTAAGCAGGCTGAGGAGGCATACGAGAAGGACGGCATTAACGTCTTCGACCTGACTCACGTCTGGCCACAGGGCAAGTACCCACTTCGCAAGGTGGAGAGCTTGTCCTCAATGAGAAACGTCAAGAACTACTTTGCAGAGATTGAGCAGATTGCATTCAACCCAGCACATCTCCCACCAGGCGTTGAGCCATCTGCAGACCCAGTCTTCCAGTCACGACTCTTCTCATACGCCGACACACACCGCCACCGTGTTGGCGTCAACTACCAGCAGCTGCCAATCAACGCACCAAAGGTGCCATACCGATTTGGCAACTTCCAGCGTGACGGACAGATGGCGTTCTATAACCAAGGCTCTCGTCCAGCATACCTCAGCTCACTGCAGCCAATCTCACTGCGCGACCGTGTCATCAACTACGATGACGTCCACGGCCACTTCGTCAACAAGGCAGTCACCTTCATGTCTGAGATCAGGCCAGAGGACTTCAACGCACCACGTGCTCTCTGGGAGAAGGTCTGGGACGAGGATGCTCGCAAGCGATATGTTGAGAACGTCTCTGGTCACATGAAGAACTGCTCTGAGGAGGAGATCAATCAAGCGACAGCTGGCCATCTACCGTGAGGTATCTGAGGACCTCGCTAGCAGACTAGAGAAGGCCACTGGTGTCAAGGTTACGATGGCATCTCAACACTGCAGTTCAATGGCACACACAACGGCATGGCAAAGAGCGACAAGCTGAGGACTGCCAGTGGCATGCCAATTGACAGTGCACCACTGAACAACAATGGTGGACCAACACCAGGCATGCACCAGACTGTTAAGGCCGCAGCATAAGCGATGATAATGATCCTTTTGTACAGTACAGTATAACGAAGTAAAGATTCCATCATAAACGATACCATGTGACTTCCCGCACTCTCGTACCTGTTCACTGGATCGACCAAGTGCAAGGAACAACGTCCCGAGCTAAAACGAGGACCCACTGTGATGAGATCAGAGAAGGCTGATCGCACGGCAGGTCACTAATCCGTTGTGTCAGGTTTGCACACTCATGCCAATGCTTTCATCAGGCTCTGCAACTCATGAGACCAGTGTGCAGGTTGCCAATTGATGACAGACAACATTGCTCGTACAGCACTGCCAGTCGCCAAGTGCTTGGAATGTGCCTTTGACGACGAATCCAGCAGAGTAGTCCCGCCAAGCGAAGCGATGATCTAGTCCATGATCTGCCCCGCATGCTGGTGTGCCACGATCTTTCCGCCGAATGCGTTTGACATGTGAGTCTTGCGAGCTGTCTCAGAGCTGCGAATGCACTCCACACCTGAGGCAGGAGCGTTGCAAGCGATCCTTCTTCTCACCTGCGCAAGCTGACCATTTTCGACCTCACCTGTATCACCTGCGCAGCATCTAACATGTATGACAGCTTTCTCCAAACAGCCCTGACTGCATTGAACTTTCGACACACGGCCCTGAAAGAGACAAGTGGGTCAGCTCATTTTGAGTTATTGTGGTCTTGGTAGCCCCAGCGTAAGTTATGCCGCTTGGCGCAAAGCTCGCACTCTGCCTTTCTCCCTTGTCACTTGCTCAACGCCACCCTCAAAACAGACAACAGCGCGCCACCGATCGACATGCCTTCCCTTCAGGGCCTTTGCTCAGTCATCATAGACAATCTCGCCGTTGCTGAGGTTGTCGCTTGAGGTATTGTAGCAAACAACCACAAAAGGTCAAGCAAGCTGATTTGCGACGCACAGCGCAACTACCAAGACGAAGTGACCTCGGAATCAGCAATCATACAAAGGAAGAGTCTGGGCATTATAGCTCGTGGCGCCAATACCAATTGACAGGCGACGCAAGAGCGATCGTCTCTCCTCGGTATCCAGAAAGTCGATCCCAAGCACCTCCACCTTCGCCAACATCCAATAAGGTTCGACCTAGTCGTCCTTCTCCAGATATTATATTCCTCCTGCTCCACGCGAGGTTTGCTCTTGTTCCTCGCTCAGTCATTTCCTTCCCATCATGACGGACAAGCACGATTACGCTGGAGCATTCACTCTCGCTGAGGAGAAGGTCTCCAACAGCTCCGACCCAAGCCTTGAGAGGTTGGAGACTGTTCAGACTCCCTTCGATGCTGCTCCTACCCAGCTCTACAAGGATGGCGAACTGGTCAAAATGCCTGCGCCTTCGCGCGACCCAAGAGATCCAATGAACCTTCCAACCTGGCGCAAGATCATTGGTCTTGGATGTCTCTCCTTCTTCGGTGCCCTCATCGCCTCTGCTGAGCTCATTCTGGGAGAAAGCACTGCCAGTCTTTGCTCTAGCATACTCAACAGCAGGCGAATACAAGTGGCTTGCAAACACAGCCTTCCCACCAAACTTCAACTCTCTCGAACACTCGAAACACTCCCAGGTGTGCCACCGATCTTCAAGGTCTACCTCCTCGCCACTATGCCAGTCCTCATGATTGGTGTCGCCAACCTCTTCCTCGTCCCCTCTCGCCATCTCCATCGTCGTCGTCCAGTCGTCATCGGCACTGGTCTTCTTGCAATTGGAGGAGCCGTATGGGCCAGTAAGAGCGCTTCTCGGACTCTCACATCGCTGCTCGATGCATTCAGGCAATTGGTGCTGGTTCAGTGGAGAGTTTGATTCCATTCATCATTCAGGATATCATTCAGGTGCACGAGAGGAACATGTGGATCTCAGGAGCTTTCGCATGCCAAGGTATCATCATCATTGCCATTGGATTCTCCTCCACCTACATCATTATCGACCTGGACTGGAGAAAGGCTCTACGATATCACTGCTATCCTGGCTGGCTTCTTCTTGGTTGGTGTCATTGCCTTCCTTCCAGAGACACGTTTCAAGCGCACACGATCAGAGATGAGTGAGTAGCATACTTCAGTGATGCGACAATGCTGACATATCGCAGACGGCATTCCAAGAGACGACGCTGGTGTTGAGTACCGACCATCCTCATACCTCTACACTCTCAGACTCTTCAGCTACACTGAGTGGTCAAAGGTGTACGCGCCTTCTGGGGTACCATGAGGACCTTCTTCTACCCATCCATCCTCTTCGTCACTCTCCTCAATGGATCTGTCATTGCTGCTGTCTTCGCTGCCGGCTTCACTGCAGCTCCAGCTCTCCTCACACAGCCATGGGCGTAAGTTCAGTTCACCCGTCTTTCAAACCCTACTGACACCTCACAGATGGTCCTTCTACAGACTGGGTCTCTGTCTGGTTTCCAGTCCTCATTGGTGCTGTCCTCGCAGGTCTGGTTGTCGGTCCATTGGCAGACTACTTCGCCAACGCTGTTGCTAAGCGACGTGGTGCACGACATCCAGAGAATCAGCTCATCAACCTTGTTCTCCCATGGCTTACATCCTGGATCGGCTCCCTGCTCTTTGGTCTATCTGGTGGTGATCAGCAGAAGTACCCATGGATGGTTTTCATGGTCGCTCTTGCCTTTATGACCTTCGGTTTCCTTGGCACCAGCTCCATCACGACTGTCTACGTCTTGGAGTGCTACCCAAACATTGCTGGTCCAGCTTTGGTCAACGTGGCCACCTTCAGATGGATCATGGCCTTCCTCTTGACCCTCTTCGCATCTGACTGGATCGTCGACTGGGGCTACCTCCACACCTACACCCTCTACACCGCCATGACTGCCTTCTTTGGCCTATTCATCCCAGTTGTCTACTGGTGGGGTCCATACTGGAGGAAGCGATTCCCAGGCACACGAAGCGATGACTTCTAGAGTATATGTATAGTACTATGAGTAGATGAAAGATAGCAAACGGTCAACGCGGAGTATTGATCTATAGAGATGAGATTGGTTCTCTGTTGTTGTGTGCTATGTCTGTGACCTCACTGCCAGCAGAGACTACTCTGCCAATCAATCGTGTCGCATAATCGCTACGTGAGGTCGAATGCAGGGCTGAGCACCAAGGCAGCAGCCTGAGGCGACCAGAGCATAACGAGACTGCTTGTGCACGAACAGCAGTCCAAAGGCTGGATGCTGGAGACAGAAGATCTCACTCTCATGACTATCTGACTGAGTAGATCACGAGAGGAAGCATGGCTGCAAGAAGATGGGATACAAAGTGAAGTCGTTCTACCCAATCAATGTGCTTTCGTAAGTAGGCAACAGCATACCTCTGGACAAGCAGGCACCATCACGCTTCTCAGGTGCTCGCTGCTGGTCGCTGCCGGTCGCTACCTGTCCCTAAATCTGTTTGCTTGTGCTAGCAACGCCCTCCTCCTTGTGTGCGGTCATGAAGCGAACGGTTACAGTCATCGACACCATCGCCATCATGCCGGGCTTCGCTCATCCTAGCCAAGACAGACGCTTAAATGATGACGCTGTCTTGTTGATGTGGCGATCATGCCATCAAGCTTGAGCTCATTAGTCCTCAAACAGGCCGCTATCCCTCATGATGTCCCGGACCATGACTCTCTGCTCGTAGGACAAGTCCACAACCACGTCCTTGCAGATTGCCATCACCACTCCTCGAAGGCCAGCATTCTCAACCTGGAGCACTCTGATCTCATCGACTTTGTCCACAGAGGACTCTGAACAGTCCTCTGAGCAACGCTGTGGACCTATGACAAGACTCTCAAGCTCATCGACATCCTTCTCGTTGACTGTTTCGTCCGTACGGAGCTCCAGGATGTATCGCAGAATCGCTGGCCAGTACTTCTGCACATACTTGTCGAACTGGGTCTGTGAGCTGCGATGGGTTTGCTTGCACAAGCACAAGATGCCGTTCTCCTTCAGCAGATCCTTGAGCTTGGCCACCTGCTTCTTGCTACTAGCAGCATCGCCGTTGATCATTGCAAGTAGTCCAATCGCTGCAGCCATCTGCATTCGTATCTCTCCAGCCTCCTTTCGCTCTGCACGATTGATGATATGGCAGCATCGATCGCCCCTGACAGTTCGTCCAGCGCAGGTCTCGCTCTTGGCAATCTCATTTCTGACTTCGACAATGTCGTAGACATCTTTGGCGATCTCCTCGTCGATTGGCAGGAGATGTTGTCTTCACATGATGGCTTCTCGTTAACCTCTGTCTTCGTGTTGTGCTGACGGCCTGCCGTCTTCTTCATGGTGGGTGGCATGCTGGCAGGCTGGGCTTCGTAGGATGATGAGCTTGAAACTGGATGCGGCCACGGAACTTATATCACGATGGTAATGGATGTGTGAGACACGATTTTGATGTCTCTGACTGTCCTGTAGATCTGTGTCAGCAGAAGCTGTGCAGTATTAGATAGTCTCATCCTCAGTGGAGCCATGACAGCTGCTGTTGTTTGTCTCGTGCTGCTTTTGAGGAACTGGGCATCCACCTGACATGAGCAAGACCAGAAGAGGGCCATGGAGTCTCGTGGAGGCGATCGTGTTGGACGAATAGTCTCAGAGCCTGGCCGTCTGCTGTCTGTCGTGATGTCTGTGGCGTCCCCAAAGCAAATCACAGACCTCGTCAGCACATGCAAATGAGGTGCAGTGAGACCTGCACAATGAACAGTCCCGCATAGGTGCAGGCCTCATCGAAAGCCTGCAGATCCTTGTCCTTGTGCCAAGAGCCAGCGCAGCTCACGGTACGTACTGACGCCTCCGGGCACAGCAAATCGGCGAGCTGCCATCAACGACGGTGAGCAGCCGCGACCTCTTCTTAATCAGCATGAGAACGGCGTCATCCGGGTAGTCTTGAGCCTGTGGACAGTCGTTGACAAAGCAAGAGATGGAAATAAAGAAATTGTGCCCACCTCGTGACCGCAAAGTCGCTCCTTCCGTTTTGTCCCGCTTCACAGTGACAACCTCACTTCAGCTGGAAGACTTCACCTCATGCATGCCAAAGTCAGATTCATTGGAAAGCTGAGGTACGGCGATGCCGTCTGATCACTGTCGTATCGCAAAAGCCTGCGTTGCTTCCACATGCATGGCGACAGAGATGCATGCCAATTCCTTTGGCGAGAAAGATTCGTATTGAAACAATACCGAATCTGGCAGGGCTGTGCGAAAGCTCTCAGGTAAGACGACCGGCTGGTTATCGACAACAGTCATTCTCTATTCCCGTTGTCTCTATATATCCAGCAGTGTCAGTCATTGACGGGCAGAGCTCACAATAACAGTCAAACGACAACCCAAACTCGACACCACACCACAAACTCAACTCACCTCATATGAGCTGCACACGAGCAAGCACGACACGACAACTATCGCAGCGATCTGCTGCAAGCCTTCTCCAGTCCCTCAATGGCTGCAAGGTGACCTGCAGGTCCGGCTTCCTGGGCCTTCACCACAACTTCAGCACATCACAACCAACACTGTGAAGGAATACTTTCCCAAACCTGATGCGCCTAGCATTCGCACTACCCCAGCAGCATGGGAGCATCCAATCTACACAAGAGAACAGATGGAGTCAATCAAGGTGGCCCATCGAGAAGCAAAGACATGGTCTGACTATGTGGCATTGACAATGGTGAGATTCCTGAGTTTGGCCTTGATCTGGCTCTGGCTACAAGCATAGCAAGCCTGCAGGAGGCGAGGCGACTACCAACAAGGTCGGCATGTCCGAGAAGCAGTACCTCACAAGATTTATCTTCCTGGAGTCAGTGGCAGGTGTGCCAGGCATGGTCGCAGGTATGCTGAGGCATCTGCGATCAATGAGAGCACTTCGTCGTGACAACGGCTGGATCGAGACACTGCTCGAAGAGTCGTACAATGAGAGGATGCATCTCCTGACGTTCCTCAAGATGGGGGAGCCAGGCCATTCATGAGACTGATGGTGCTGGGAGCACAAGGCGTCTTCTTCAACGCCATGTTCTTGTCATACCTGGTCAGCCCAAAGACATGCCACCGCTTCGTTGGCTACCTGGAAGAAGAGGCTGTGCTCACATACACAGCCGTGCTGAACGACATCGATGAAGGCAAGCTGAAAGGCTGGGACAAGATCGCAGTGCCAGACATTGCTATCCAGTACTGGAAGATGCCAGAGGATCGACGAACGATGCGAGATCTGATCCTCTACGTTCGAGCCGATGAGTCAAAGCACAGGGAAGTCAACCACACACTGGCCAATCTCAATCAGAAGGAGGATCCGAATCCATATGTCAGTCAGTACAAGGATGAGAGCAAGCCACATCCAACGAAGAGCCTTGACAACCTTCGATCAGGTGGCTGGGAGAGAGATGAAGTATTGTAGATTCATCGTTTACCAAATCTACCTCTGCCTTTCGCTTTGCTGTTCTTGTTCTTGATCTTGAGCCTGCGAAAATTCATATGAGCTGCCTCGTTGACCTTGCGTACTGCCTTCTTGATGATGCCCTCTGGTTCAGCAGTGTTCTCATCACCATCCACCTCAACGCCAGCGGCCTTTTGAGGTGCATGCAGCACTGGCTTCATGTTGACCTTCTTCGTTTGCCGTTTCAAGCCCTTCTTCTTCCAGACCTTCCTCGTAGCATCAGCAGGTCAGGCTCGTCCTCATCTGACACTGGTGCTTCATCAGGACCTAGTGGCATCTCAATCTGCGTCTCCTTCACCTGACTCTCAGCTGCCTCTGCCTCTGCCTCCTCTGCCTCCAGCTCTTTCAGTATATCCCACTCTTCATCCATGCGATCATCCTCTTGCTGCCGCAGACTGGCAATCATCGCGCTGAGACTCCTTGCCATACCCTTACGAGCACCTGGCTTCCTGGCTGGGAACAAGCCATCTTCCTCATGCATCGTGCTCATAGACTCTCTTTTCAAGAACGCAGGTGTGTCGAATTGCCTCTTTGCCGTCGCAGGTGTGCCAGAATCGTCCTCCCTCTTCCTCTTCAATGGTGTGCCAGCAAATGCATCAAAGTAGAAACCTCTTGCTAGACGACTGTGGTGTTCGCGAATGCACCATAGCAGGCACATCTGGCTTGCTGGGCGTCGCATCTACCTTGGAAGGACTCTCAGCTGTGCAGAGATCGAAGATGCCCAGAACGAAGCCATCCTTCTGTGGTGTTGGTCCAAGAGCACATCGAATGTGCGCAGGCGTTGGTTCAATCTCCTTCGTCCTGCATGATGTCGGCGTAGGTATAGCCGTGACATTCGTCGGTCGTTCTAAGAGTGGACGTCGTTTCTGAGGTGTAGATCGTGTGGTCGGTCGTGAGAGCTTGTTGAAGCGACTGTACTTTTCGGCAATGGCTGCATCCTGCTTGATGTCTGCTCGTGTGGGTTTCTGCCATCGTGCGACAGTGCAAAGTCTTTCTCCCATTGTTTGAGCTCAGCACGTAGGTCTGCTATCGTGTTGTCGAGAGTGCTCATGGTTAGAAATGGTTGTGGTAAAGATGGAAGGTACGACGCGTGAAGTCGCGTGATGACGTTTCAGCAGTCCCGCCAAGCTAAAGTGGTTGATCATTGACAATCCCAATTGGTATCATACGTGCAAATATCAGAGCTAAAGCTAGAACAATCGCTGAGACAAAATGGTCACCCTTTCTAGGCTGTGACTGCAGTGTTGTCAGCCTTGACAGTAGCCTGGGCCTGCTCGATGGCCTCGGTGCGCTGCTCAGAGGAGAGGTGCTCAGAAGTCTGAGCGTTGGATTCGCTGGCAATTGGCATTGCGTTTGTGCCGAGCTGGTCGCTGGTAGAGTGGACAGACTCGTACTGAGGTGACCATGATCGTAGGCCAGACTCAGCATCATTCAGGATCTGGCGAGCATCCTCAGAGCCAGAGAAGGTTGGTCGCTCCTCACCTGGAACGATTGGCTTGTCGTCGAGGAGGTTGAGAACACGTCGAGCGCTCTCCGCAAGGAGGATCTGCTTCTCCGCACGCTCGATGATGGCTGCAGTGTGGAGATCGAAGGCCTCCTTGAATTTCTGGCGTGTGACGTTGGTGAGCTGAGCCTCAGCGACAAGAGACTGTGCCTCTGCGCGGACGAGCTCCTGCTCGAGAGTGACGAGCTTGGTTGACTCTGGCTCCTTGTACTTGAGCTTTGCAATTTCGTCGGAAATCTGTGGACGTTAGCTATGTGGTGTGCCAGCAGATGATGCTCACCTTTGCCTTGTGGTCACGGCTTGGCTGGACAGACTTCTCAGTGTCACGAATCTGCTTCAAGACACCACGAGACTCCTCCAAGTTCTGTGAGAATGCCTCCTCCTGGTCTGCGACCTCAGACAGCAAGACGGCAAGCTTGTCTGAGATGTCGCTGAGTGCCTCATCCTCAGTGCTCTCACCCCAGTCGCTAAGTTGTCCTGCAATAGCACTGCTCTCACGACCTGCAGTCTCGTATGCGCCAATAACCTGGTTCTGAGCCTTGATGAGCTTGTAGAGCTTCTTGGAAAGTTCTGGCTGCTGAATGCCACGGAGGGAGGAGAGCTTGAAGTGGCTTGAGAGCTTGTTGCCAGAGCCCTCGCTCTGCTTGGAGCGAACTGAGTGGGATCGTCCAACGTTCCTGCGGATGTCAGTTGGAAGCTGTAGGGACCTCCTGCACACTCACATGATGAATGCTGCTGTGTAGTTTGCTGTTGTTTGGTAGGAAAAATGGTGTGTATTGGAATGAATAGCTTGTGCGCGAGAAATCTATGCGACTGTTAAGGCAGGGACGACACCCCTACGTCACTTCAACCCTCGCGCCACATAGCATCTAGCCCCTCGCAGATGAGACAAGAGAACAACACAACGGTTCAGAATCTAGAAACGTGCTCTACCAAATTGCGATGTACCTTGATAGTAATGATTGACTTGTGCCAAACTCCTGCATTTCCGCATGCTCAATCTCGTATGTATGTCCTGCTAACTCTTGTGACTGTCGCTGGCTCGTAGACTCTGCTCTCTCGATATGAGCTTCGATAGCTGATGCGATCATTGGATCTTCTGTGTGACCGAGACGTCCGCGCAGTACCGCCGTGATAATTGGAGACTGGTCTTGGCGCATGATAGTCTTTTCTCGTCGTATGACACTGTCCCTGGGCCTTTCAATGAGACACATTCTTGCGTATGTCGTCTTGCGTAAGATTGTTGTTGGAGCTAAGGAGGCTGGCTGTCGTCATTAGAACATTTTCTTCCAGCCGAGCAGTGCCTCAATCCTTTGCTGTTCAGCGCGGCTCTTCTCCAAGGCTCGATCAAGGCTGGCCTCTAGTCGTCCGGCTATCTCTTCTGCTGGAGTCTCCATTCCTACAAGGCCAATGAACTTGCCAACCTTTCTGCGCTTGATACGCACTCTGTCGGCATCGCTGAGCTTCTTGTACTGACTTACAGAATGCCGCTAGGTGTAGTGAGCTCATTGACCATCTTGACAATGTCTGTGAGCTCTTGTACGCTCAGTCGTCGCTCAGGCTTGGCAAGAAAGTCCTTGTCCCAGTTCATTGTCGTAGGATACTGCAGCGTCCATGGACCTGGCGTGGACTGATGATAGTAGTGGGCCAGAGCATCTAGCTCGTCCTCTGTGAGCAAGTGAAATGCGAAGAGCGTCTTTGGAAATGCTGGATGAGGTGGTCCATATGGGAGTGGTACGAATGGTGCTAATGTGAGCTGCAGTGTTGCGATCTTCCGCATCAAGCGGGATTCGATCGTGTCGACGGTGCCATGTGTGACGCTGCAGCATGCTGAGCAGATGCTGTATGTATAATGTGGTCATTTGAGAGGTCTTTGTCTTGGAGATGAGGGCAAGATCATTGTTCGGTAAGTTTTCGTGACCCTTCTCCACGCGTTGCAACTTCCCACAAACAATGGAGGACACCAGCGCATGAAGCACCCAGCCTGCCAGGTAGTCCTTTGCCAAAGAGAACAAAGTACGCAGACGCTGCGCCAATAGCAGGTGAGTGGTTGTTGATGTTGGGATCTCGCTGACAGTCGTAGCTATCCTGAACGAGCCTGCAGCGACACCAACACCAAACATAGCGACACCCACACCAGATATGGCTCTTCCTTCTGTTGCATCCCTTGAGATACCTGCTCTGCAGGTCAAGTTACTGTCAGAGACTGCCAAGGCACCTACGAGAGGGTCAGCACATGCTGCAGGATACGATCTATATGCTTCAAAAGAGGGTGTCTTTCCAGCAAGAGGAAAGGCCATGATTGATACGGATATATCAATTGCTGTGCCAGCAGGGACATATGGAAGAGTTGCACCACGAAGTGGATTGGCGAGCAAGCACAGCATTGACACCGGAGCTGGTGTCATTGATGCAGACTACAGAGGACCTGTGAAAGTGCTGCTGTTCAATTTTGGCGAGAATGAATTAAGATTGAGGCTGGCGATCGTATTGCTCAGTTGATCGTTGAGAGAGTAAGTCGGACAGTGGTGCTGAACGTTGCTGACACTAGCAGATCTATACACCAGAGGTTGTGGTAGTCACTGAGCTGAGTGAGACCGTGAGAGGCGCAGGCGGCTTTGGCTCGACAGGAGGATTTGGCACTGTTCTGCCAAGCATCAATGGTGCCACGCCAGCTGTATGAGTGTATGCAATGAGTCTATGTGCTGCTGGCGTCGTCTGTGGTGAGTGAGTAGGTGGTGAAGTCTAGGTCTTGGCAGCAGCATCCGAATCCAGCGATTTGCAGTATATGCGACAGCGGCGATAAGTCTCGTCGAAGCATGTTGACGGCATTGCTGGCGTCCTATGTAGATGTCAATGTTGTGTGACTGTGTAACCCGCCAGTGTTGATGCAGCTCAGCCCAATTGGGAAGTTGCAAAAGTCTTGGCATTTTCTCTCCCTCAGTCTCACCAGCCTCACACCACGCACTTCGAACACATATGAAAGCATTTCTGAGCCATGCTGAAGTGTCTGATGGCATTGCCAGCTTGATTTCGGACAAAGGAGACTATATTAGCATTTGTACAGTACTTTCGCTTAGACGTCCTCTGATGCACTCGCTCCAGCAATAATCTCGCCTGTAAAGGTATTAGCATAGTCCAAACAGCATTTTACGGGGTTACGCTCATAATTCGTTGGTGATCGCAGCTTGACGAGTACGGTTGAACAAGATCTGAAACCTGTCGATGGTCAGATTGCTGAGTCTGGCTGAGCAGGGCTCCATACTTTCCGATCATATCTCCGGCGTTCTTTGAGGCGTTGTCCATGCGTTTCGTCGTGCTGAGACCCAGCTGCGTAGCCCTCTGACATTGCAGCGTAGATGGTGTTGGCCAGGAGTACTCCTTGAGGTTCTCCAAGATAGAGTCGTCCACTTCGAACTGAGCGAAACCAGCTGACGACTGTCAGCTATGTACCATGAGCAGCACCGCCAAACTCACCAGATTCCTTCAGTGCCTCCTCAGAGTATGTCTCCAGCAGTGTTGGCTCGTAGCTCTGGGCGTTGACGAACTTGTTGTACAAGATCTTGATGCTGGCGTAGTCCTTGCCAAGGAGGGAGATCTGGTCGGCAATGGCAGAGGCATCAGCGAAGGTTGGAGTGTCCTTGCCAACACCTGAGAAGGATGCAACAATGTTCTGTGGGTTGCTTCGGGAAAGCTGTGCCTTGCCTTCTCACCAATGATGCACAGGTCGATGTTGGCGCCATGATCTGGCATCTCGGCGAATGTGCGTCGAACGAATCTGCTGAGACCACTGTGAATACCACCTGTTTTCGTCAGACATGTACCCTCCTTCTCCGATGCTCTTACGCAAAGACCCTTGTCACCGGATGTAATGATCCACAACGTCTTCTTCTCCTTGTCGCCCTCAAGTGCCTTGGCTTCTGCGTTCTCGTAGACCTGTCTGAGGTTTGTCCGTAGAGGCGTGACTCTGCCATTGCTCGCTGAGCTCGTGTGAGCTTTGTGCTGGCGACGATCTTCATCGTAGAAGTAATCTGTCACCTGTCAGCATCAATCACAATGCCGTTCCAACTCGTGCGCACCTTCTTGATGTTGCTGATTGACTTGAGCTTTCCTACAGAGAGTCAGTTCGAGAACCAGGAGGGAGGTAGCTGGGTGTCGTGAAAGATGGACTGGCGCAATGCGGACTGAGGACAGAGTCGTGCAGCGACCAGGTGGATGTTGTTGTACTGTGAGACGTACCCTCGATATCTCGAAGTGTTGCATAGCCAGCCTGGGAGGTTGTGGGTGTGCTGTTGAGAAATGTTAGCTGGCTCTCCTGCGACAGCTTCAGGGCCTGTATGCATACCGCGATGCTTGCGCAGCAACGCGCGCAGCTGGGCGAGCGACTCGTGACAGCATGATGGGCAGCTGTCGATGACTGAGGGTGTTGTTGAGATGGCAGCCGACGATGTGTCGATGGACAGTGTGCTTCGATGCAGTGAGGTTTCGAGCTTTGCAGGTCAAGCGGATTGTCCCGAGCGGCCAATTATCACGTGAGAGGAGCCTCACTCGCTTCTTCCAACTCCTAAGCGTGAACATGAATCTCTTCATCACGCTACCGACGCTTACAGAACGAAGATCACATCTATCTTGACTCCACCGACTTGGAACAGACCTTTTCTGTCATCAACGCTGCCGCACCTACTGTCTGATCTCCTCCAGTCTGCGATCTCGCTCTTCCTAGTAAGCTGCATGAAGCTGTCGAGCTTCTTCTCCTCTGCTCTCTTTCTACGAATCCGCGAATTCAAAGCACGGCGGGCCTTCTCATGCTCTAGCCCATCTGTATGAGACTTCTCGCAGCGATCTGGCTCCTTCACCGTGGAGGAGATGGTGGAATAGCTGCCTTTGGACGCTTGGAAGCCTTGGCATCGTTTGCGATGTAGTCTCGTGGTGCTGATCGCTTTTGAGGTGTCATATGAGCTCGTTGTAGAGGTACGTGAAGAGGTTGTTGAGAGGTACACCAGAGAAAGAGAAGTATGGTGCTGAAGAGAAAGGCAGAAAGTTCTTGGCACTAGTGATCGCAAGGCTGTGTTGCTACGACAGCATTCAATTCCATGCCATCTTCAAAATCACCTTCTTGAGGGGCTGTCTGTCTTTGTCAGCCCCTCTTCCTCCTTCTCCCAAACACACACATACACACACCGGCGTTCTATCAAAATGTCATCTTCGCCACATCATTCACCGACGCACAGTCACAGGCGACATCACCAGCATCATCACCACCATCCTCGCCTTTGTTAAACCGACCACGACCTCCAATTTCGAAGGCTGAGCTTATTCTCAAGCGTTCTCGCAAGAAGACTATCAAGAGCGGTACAAAGAAGGAGGTCCGCGTCAGAAGACGCAAAGAGAGACAGTGGAACATAGAGCCACTTAAGTATCGTCGCTACAGACCAGGCGAGAAAGGTACCAATCTCAATATCGATCTTGAATACAGACTGACAAAACATAGCGGTCAGACTCATAAGGCGGCTTCAGAAAACCACAGAGTTGTTGATTCCACGGCTCTCGTTCCACAAGCTCTGCCGAGAGATCGCCCAAGATATTATGGTCGGTGTCAGGTTCCAGGTGTCAGCTCTGGATGCACTGCAAGAGGGTACAGAGCACTACATGGTGCAGGTCCTTCAATGTAAGCAGATGTTACTGAAGTGACTATCACTGACAACCCTGCGCTTGGCTATGTTGCCATCTCACATGGTCGTGTTACGATCATGACGAACGACATGGACCTCGTCAAGCTGCTTTTCGACAATCATGGTGAGCATATCCTTCGCCATGTCTCAGGGTATATCAGGACAAGAGCAGATCGACATGATGAAGAGATTGGAACAGAGGCCGAGAGGTTGAGGAGGAGACAGATATGCAGCTCTTCCAGTAGCTGTATGGACAGTATATGCTCTCTTCTTTGGTGACGGATGAGCGCTGAGCTGCGCTTGGCCTGGAAAGCTGGCGGTTCACGAATCTGCACTAGCATGAAGTCTCCCACATGGGTATCCTTCCATTAGATACCTTCTTGGCAGCTAGCTCCTCTGCTCGCTTCTGTTCATCTTCAGCCTTCTCCTGCTTCATCCAATTGACCAATGCTGGTACTGCTCGACGAAGCTTTCATGTGTGCGGCGCTTGTTGGTGCGTAGAGCGCTCTGCAGCTCGGCAGCACTGTTCTGCATATATGGCAGGAAAGGAAGCCAGTGCTCTTGTCTGACGAAGTCGGTTTCGTCTCGACCAGGAAGATCTGCATCGATACGGATCTTGGCCCACTGGACATACCAAGTTGCAAGTGGTAGTTCAATGCCAAGGTCGGCAATGCGAATTGCTTGAGTGGCTAGTGGAAAATCGTTGACGCTCCATGAAAGTGGCTCTTCGTCCTGTGGCGATATCGATCTTCTGCGTGCGAACTCGTCTGATCTCTGATGGAGGCTGCTGCAGGGTGTGCGAGATGTCTGGCCGGTATCCGTCCTTGATGCTCTGGAGCATCTTCACCCATCTCCGGCATGAGTGACGCCTCTCCAGACGTTGACCACTTGCCGCCCTTCGACACCAGCTCCAGTACTTGTGTCCGTCTCGTAGGTCATGGAATAGCGCCCAATGTCGATTAAGAATGCAAGTGTTGTCTTTGTTTACCGTATACTCTTCAACGTACCACGCTGCCAGGTCCTTTGTGAATCCTTGGGCAACCAAGGCATCGATTTGCTGACTTGTCGTCATGTGTACACTTCCACTTTGCTCAGAGTACAGAGCATTGGAACGGTCTCGCACCTTCTCACGCCAAGCCTTCTTCTTTGGGTTGTCCTCGTCCAGTTCGGCCATCTCAGCATTGCCGAGGTGGAGGACAATCTCTCGTCGCTTCTCTCGCTCCTCTTCGGACTCACCAGGTCTGGCCGTCTTACCAAGTTGGATGTCGGCCCTGGATGCGTCAGGATGTTCTCGAGATTGATCGGAAACTTCATGGATAGATCAGTATCTCTCAGGTGTTGACGGCGACAGCGGCGTTCGGGACCAGAGACGCTTGGAACTTCGTCTTCTCCAAGATCCACGCGAGGCTGGTCGAATGCCTCCTGGATGGCAGCATATCGAGCCTGTGTATAGAGCTGCTCGAAGTCAGTGAGCGACCATTGACACTGTGACACTTTAACCCACCGATTCGATCTTTCGCTCCTTAGCATCATCAGTAAGCGATGAATCTCCAATGACTGAAGTCACGAGATCTGCATCGACGTCCCAGGTTACAATCTCTTCGTAGAAGTGTCGCTCAGATGTTGTGAGCGCACGCTCCTGGTTGTTCTGGTCATCAATGACGACACCCATCGCTCCAGTGTCATGGTAAATCCCTGCCAAAGCCTTGACATCGAAGTGAAACGGAATACTGAGACTGCCAAGGCCGCATTGGTAGACATCCACTTGCTTGGCACATCGACGACTTGTGAGATAGTCTCAGTGCTTGCGTACCGATCCAGGTATTCAGTATGAGGCACGAGTGCGTACATTCGCTGCTCATGCATGTGGGTCGATTGCGAGGCTGATCGTTTGCAAGGTCTTGTGACAGAGCAGCGGATGGGGCGGGCTGTTCGTTGTAGACCAGCAGCATGTGCATGGTCTTCAAGCTGCAAGAATGCTGTGTGAAAGCGATGGCGCGGAGAGCGCAGGGGATGCAGAAGCTTCCACGCGAGGAAGATGCAATGATTGTGAATGTGCGAAACGGCGCTGAACGATGGCGCCGGCCAAGCATACGCATGTGATTCTGCAAGTGGTGTTCTGTCCACTGTCAGATGCCTGCCACTGAGCTTACAGACTGACGCAGACCCTCAGAACACAGTGTAGCCATTGTAGAACAGATAGCCAAAGTTGATCACCACTGCCGCCAACGCCCACAGAGCTTCCATCTCAATGACGCTGTATATCCAGACAGTCCCCAGTGGTGGCACCTGCTTCATGACAGCATAGTATGACTTCTTGTTGGCCACTTCGATGGTGTAGCAGCCGATGACGATGGCAACAACCAGAAACAGACCCTGTCGAGCGAGCTGCCATCGCCTGGCCAACTTCGACCTCAGCATCGCCAGCACCACCATAGGATATGGTATCATAGTGCCACTGCGTTGGAAAAGCTGCTTCCATCCAGATCCTGCCTATATGATTCTGCGTGAGGACATCCAGTGTGAAGTGTAGCATACCAAGACTGACAGCCCAGAAGAAGGCATCTGCCACAGGTCCAACCACCTCTTCATCAGACAGCTTCAGGACGGTTGCCAGCCTCGTCTCGTGGAAGGCCATCTTCATACTTCTTGTCGAAAGGCTGTCCTTGGCTGAGGAGATCTCGTTTGTCGTTGTAAATGTCGAGCAAGGTCTTGCTTGTCGGCCTGAATAGTCGGGATGGGCGAGCTTGATCTTTGGTGCTGATGTCGGCTCTGCAATAGGCTCACCAGATGCCTTGGCGGCAGCACGACGAGCCTTGCGGTTATGAGAGTCCATGATGCATGGTTCGTATGAAGAAGAAGATCGACGTTTGTTAGCGCAGTCTATTTACAGTTTTGCCATGCCAGCCAGCGAAAGGGCAAACACGCAGTCGCAATCCTCACCTTCGCTCCTTCCTCATCATCGTCACACCACCACACTCGTTTACAACAGCATCGCACGACCTCAACGACACATTCAGTAAATTTCTTAATCATCACCTCGATCGCCCACCATGGGTTTCGGCGACTTCAACACAATATGCGCACGAACGCCTCTCCCACTGTGCTCACTCATAGGGCCAGTCAACAACTTCACAGGCACACACAGTGTCATCTCAAACTGCTACTCCCGATCGATTGAGTTGGCCAACACATCATCTTCCAAGGCGCAGCAGGTTTCGCACACATCCTCGCCCTCATCATGACGGTGATCATGATTTTGCACGTCAGGAGCAAGTTCACAGCAGTTGGTGAGTAAGAGAAGGCAATACAGGACACAGCTGACAATCTCAGGTCGCAAGGAGATCACGACATTCTTCTACGCATACGCTCTCCTGACCATCGACTCCCTCCTCATCGATTGCGGCGTGGTACCACCTGGAACGAATCCATACCCATACTTCGTGGCCGTCCAGCTTGGCCTTGCATCAGCAACATGCATTCCCTCATGATCAACGCTTTGTCGCTTCCAGCTCTACGAGGATGGTACAACCACTCTCCGTCTGGCTTCTACGAACATGCAGTGTCGGCATGTTCGTCATCAGCTTTGTCGTCTCCCTCCTTACATTTCAAGGATGGGCAGGCCTTAGCCCAACGAGCACAGTCGGCTTGTTCGTCGTGGTCTACATCTTCTCGGCGATCTTCATCTTTGTCTACGTTATCATGCAGATCCTTCTCGTTGTTGCACTCTCCAGGAAAGATGGCCACTCTGGCACATTGGATTTGGCGTCACAGCATTCGTTGTTGGACAGGTGCTGCTATACGTCTTCTCTGAGACGATCTGCAACAGCGCTTCACACTTTCTGGACGGCCTATTTCTGGCAACGCTCTGCAACCTGCTTGCAGTCATGCTGGTCTACAAGTTCTGGGATTCAATCACAAAGGAGGATTTGGAGTTTCTCAGTTGGTCAAAAGCAGAACAATTGGGAGGTGAAAGAGCTGCTGCCACACGACGACGACAGGAACACAATGTACAAGAGTCAGAAGTGCCAGCGAGCATGTACTTCAGCCAGCTACGTTGCCTCGCGGCAGCACATACAGCCATGGCTATTGAGACGTTATTCATGAATATGTAGCCATACCAAAATGTTCAATTATCCTTTACGATTCTCACCCCATCTCAGCTTGGGCTTCTTTCTCGTCGTGAAGGTCCAGATCGTGTAGACTCATCAAAGCGAATGCCGCACGTTTAGGCGGCTCATCCTCCTCGTCACTATCGGCTGTCTTTCAAGGGCGCCTAGACGACGCCTCTTCTCAGCTGCAGTCTCATAGTTCTCACTGTCTTGCCGCTCAATCGCAGGCGCGCCAGTCGTCGTTGTGGAGGCTGACGCTCTGTGCCGTCATCATCAGAGTCATCTGCCTGCTGAAGTGCAAGACGTCGACGCGAGCAGCAGCTGTCTCTCCCTCTGCAGCATTGCGCTTGGCCAACGCTGACGAGATATCATGATAGGCACTCACCTTGCTCAGTCTCAACAGCTTCAGCTCATTCGATCACGAGACTCAACAATGTTAGCCTCTTCTTGATCAGACTCTTCTGGACGACAGGAACGTTGGCAGAAGCTGTGTTGTTGCGCTTCAGTGCAGCTTGCTCTCGTACCTCCTTGCGAGCCTCCCGCTTGACCTCTTCAGGAGCATTGCTGTCTCTACAAGCTCAGCTCTAGTCTTGGGATCAACCTTGGAGATATGATCAATGAACTCTGCTGTGCTGAGTCGTCGACCACCAGCCTCAACCAACAAATCGCAATCGTGGATCATTTGACGTCTCTTCAGGTGCTTGTCGACTGCTGAACATACGACGAGCTTCTGGTCGCTTTGGCTTCTCCTCAGACGCTTCAGCATTGGCCTCGACAGCCTTTTCACCAACATGCCCACTCATGCAAGCATCTTGCTCATTCTGCCAATGCGATGCTTTGCTTTCTCGTGATCTTGACCACCTTCCTTGCGATCAGGCGCTGGAATGTCAAACTTCTTTATGACTTCGCCATCTTCGTCCTCAACGATGATAGTATTGCCATACTGGTATGCTCGAGCTGGTCCACGGGTCTCCTTTGGTTCGGCCTCCTTCACATCGCTGTTGCGACGCTGCGCATAGCATCAATGCCAGCAAGCTTGGAGAGACCGGCAAGGTATTGTCGTCCTGGCTTCTTTGTTGTCTCAGTGTCCTCGTGCCCTGCTTCTTGAGCCTCTGCTTCATCTTGACCAGCTGCAACATGATGATCAGGACCAATCTCGTGATGCTGCTCAGCACGTATCAGACGTCTGCCTTCACGCCTCTCGTCCTCCTCACGATGTGCACTCTCTCTTGTGGCTCAACGCAAGCACGTTGCCATCCTCATCCTCATAGACAGTCTCACCACCTTCTTCGTAGATCTCTCCAGGTGACACAGCATCAGAGTCATCAGGACTCTCATCCTTCTCTTTGGGAGAGTCTGGCGAGCTCTTGGCAGCCAGCGTCTCAGAGTCGCTTCGACTGACAGACTGAGGTAGCTCCTTCTCTGGCTCATTACGAGGTGCAGGCCTGATGGCAACTCACTGATTGGTCACCAGGACCAATACCATTGTCCCAATTGCGGCTTCGTCGTGATCGATGTCTGCTGGAATTGCGACTGCTGCGTCCCTTGTCGTCCTCTCGCTGTCTGCGCAAGAAGTACCAGGGGCAAAGTCTGCGGGTGACAGTCGCTTCTCCTTCTCATCCATGTCAGTGTCATAGCCATCTCGGCTTGATGCTTGACTCTTGCTTCGTGACTGAATGCGTGGCAGTCGATCTGTCCAGTGCCGTCATTTGTCCTTGGTGTATGACATTGTGAGCGACAGTGTGTTGATGTGCTTGCCAAGAGTGAAGACAGCGATCGAAGAGCCATGTACCAAGATCGAGCAGATGACTAAGAACGTCGTGATGGGCCAGATCAGCTCGATGATGTTGTCATGCTCAAAATCTGGTGGCGGCAGGTCTGCCAGGGGTGTTGTCTCACCAGTCTCCAGTTCAGCACGAGCAAGAATGGCAACAAAGATGGCACCAACACCAATGGGTCCAAAGTGTCCAGCAAACAGCGCCTCTCGCCATGTCTTGATGTCCGGTATGAATGGTTTGAGAGCCAACATGATTGGTATCTGCGAAAGAGTAACACCAGTATACCTATGACGACCAGCTTCCAGACTTCCAGACCAAGGAAGCCAGAGTTGTACTGCTGCCATGGGATGATCGTGCCAAAGTAGACGAAGAATGCCAAGTTGATCAATAGATCGATGACGTTGGAGACATGCGATTCTTCAGTCTCATGTGTGAACCAACCATCGTTACTGAAGCCGACACCACAGGCAAAGCCAACCAGCAAGTCGTCCATGCCCAAAAGTGATCCAGATCCAGCGCAGAAGAGAGCCAGGACAAAGTAGTACACCAGGAAAGATTCTCTGTCGATCAGAGCATGCTCGTGAGCATATCGGATGAGTCTTCTGGCGATGTAGCCAATGGTGACACCGTAGAAAGCTCCAAAGAC
>JAMXBC010000700.1:0-15162 GCA_024138005.1 Lumnitzera racemosa
TTTTTTTTTTTAATCATTTCGGGCATTTTTTTTTTTAAAAGGTAAAAATTTTTAAAAAATTTTTTAAATTTTTACCCAAAATTTAAAAATTTTTAAATTTTGGGGTTTTTTTTTTGAACTTTTTCACTCAGGGGAAATTTTAAAAAAATTTCATAAATTTTAAAAATTTAAAAAAAAATTCAAATATTTTATATTAACTTTTAAAACAAATATTTTAATTAAAAAAATTTTTTTCTTTTTTTAAAAAAAGTTTAAAAAAATGATCAAATAAATTTTTTTGATTTTAAAATGAATGATTTTTAAAAATTTTAAAAAACAAATTTTTAAAAAAATTTTTTTTTTTTTTAATTAAACAATAAAATTTTTTAAAATTAATGAAAAAAAATTTTTAAATTTTTCCCCTTTAAAAAAATTTTTCAAACGATTTGCAGATAATTGCAAGAAATTAAAAAGTTTATAATTTCCCCGTAAAAGTTTTTAAAAAAAAAAAGAAAAAAATAATTGGGTAAAAAGGGATCTGGTTTGCAAAAAGAAAAAATGGGAAAAAAATAAATTTTTTGCTTTTTCCCTTAAAGTTGGAATTAACTTATTTTTTTCCCTTAATTTTTTTATTTGAAGGAAAAAAAAAATAAAAAGGCTTCTTTTCCAATGGACTAATTTTGGGAAAAAAAAGTACCAAAAAATTTTCCATAAAAATGTTATTATTTTGTATTTTTTCCCTTTTCTCAAATTTTTTTTATAAAAATTTTTTTCCCCCCCCCCCCCCCCCCCCCCCCCCCCCCCCCCCCCCCCCCCCCCCCCCCCCCCCCCCCCCCCTAATTTTAAATTTTAAAATATTATTTAAAAAACATTTTAAAACTTTAATAGATTTTTTTTAATTTTTTGTATTTAACATAATATAAAACTTTATTTTAAAAAATTAAAATTTCATTCACTTTTCAGTGCAAAATTAAACATTTTATTCGATTTTTATAATAAATATATTCATACTATTTATAAAATTTAATTGTTTTTTTTTTTTTAAGGTTTTAATTTTTTTTTATTTTTAAAAAAAAAGAATTAAAAATTTTTTAAATATACAATAATATTTAATATGTGCGTAATAGCTCAAATATCAAAAGGCATACATACGCGACTCTTAATTCGAGTTTTTTATTATTGAAAAATTTTTAGTACAAAAGGAAACAGTAAATTTAACTTTTTGCAGAAGGGGGCAAACCATAAAAATTTTTGACAATTTCTAGTACATTCTTTTATTTTGGGTAAAAAAATGGATGGACATCACATAGCCGCACGGGGTTTTTTTTGGATACGAAGCGAAAAAACCTTAGGTTGTGTGATCTTGCACACTACAATGTTTTTTAACAAGAGACTAAAGTTTTGTTGCGTTGAACTAGTATTTTTCCCGATGAAATATGACCAGTAAAAAATTTCGTAAAATATCTTTGAAAGCCAGTAAAAAAGTTAAATATTTTTACCCTCCCGAAAAAAAATAATGATGGGGATAGTAAAGGCCAAAAAGTTTAATATGATGCAAAAATTTTTCATTGGATTACAAAAAAAAATTTTTGTAGTAAAAATTACCCCAGCATATTGGGGAAAGGGGATAAAAAGGGGAAATTTTTGCACACTTATAATCCTTAAAATTTTAAATTTAAAAATACTTTTTAAATTTTAAAAGATTTTATAATATTTTTTATTTAAAATAAATATAAAACTTTTATGTACAATAAAATTAAAACTTTCAATTCACGTTTCACGTGCAAAAATTTTATCATTTTTTATCGATTTTATATAAAAAAACCTGATTCTATACTTTAATTAAATAAACAAGAATTATTTTTTGATAATTATGAATTTTTTTGGGGTTCAAAAACTATGTTTTTCCTTTAAAAAATCTAATATACACACCGTCAAAATCAAAGAACTCGTTTGGGTAAACTAACAAAATTTAAGAAAAAAAAAAAGAAAACTGCCTTTTCAACATCCTTAACAAGGAAAAGTTTCTTTTTTTAGGGAAAGGCGTGCTTTAAGGAAAAAAAAAATTCCTAAAAGAAACCCATCCTTGGAAAAACCCTGAAAGGCGTAAAAAACATATGTTATGAGATGGTGTTTTTTATTGGATGAAAGTCGGTTTAGGCTTAGGGTTTTGGAGTTTTTAAAGATTTTTGGGCCGGTAGAAAAGATTTACATCTTTCCCTTTTTTTTTTTTATTTTTAAAAAAATTTTTTTTCTTTCTTTTGATAATTTTCAGTCCGACATAAAAACATCGCCCTGGATGGGAGGGAAAATTTTAAATTTTTCCCGGGGGTCGTTTTTTTTTGAAAATGATGCTGAAGCAACGTTTTGTACCTTAAAGGGAATTGTAAAAGTTCTACTTCTACCACATACGTGTACACAGAAAAAGTTTCGGAATTTCCCGAATCCTTTTCCTTTTCTTTTTTTTTTTTTGTGAAAAGGGGGATACGAAAAGGTATGTTTTTTTTCTTTTTTTAACTTTTTGCCCAGTTTAAAAAAATTCCAATTTTATGTAATCTAATATAATAATCATAAATGACTGCATTTAGAATGTTATCAGATCTTGATGGAGTATTTCAT
This sequence comes from Lumnitzera racemosa, assembly GCA_024138005.1. Classification (NCBI taxonomy): domain Eukaryota; kingdom Viridiplantae; phylum Streptophyta; class Magnoliopsida; order Myrtales; family Combretaceae; genus Lumnitzera; species Lumnitzera racemosa. The sequence goes on from JAMXBC010000700.1 coordinate 2,599, forward strand.
CCAACATGAAAAGTGATGAAAAATTAAAAAGAAAATCCGATCTAATCATAGTTAACTGAAGTTAAATCAAATCAAATTAAAAAAACCATAAAAATTAATTGATTTCACAGACTTGAAAATTTAAAAAAAAGTATCTTTAGGTGGGTACAAATTTTTTTTTTTTTAAAATATATAAACTTTTTCCAATTTTTTAAGAACAGAATTGAAAAGTCCACCCAAATTCATACTAAGGAATGACAAATACATAAAATATGTAATAAGGTGGAGATTCCAATCCGACTAGGGTATTTTTACAAGGGACGTGGGTTAAGTGGGGAAAAATAGGAAATGGCCATGAAATGAAAGAAGCTTGCTTGGAATAAAATGGGAAAGGGGAAAAAGAGGAACCACTAAATAAAGTGCAATTTTTCTATTTCGTTTTTAAAAAAATTATCTAGATCGTTTTAAAATTAAAAATGTAACGTGGTTTCAAAAAAAAAATAAAAGGGATTCCAAAAAAATTTTCTTCCCAAACTAAATAGAACAGAAAATATTAAAATTGGGGAAAAAACAAAATGTCCATTAATAATAAAACATTTACACAAAAAAAGAGACAACTTTAATTTGAAATGTTTACTTTCATACTTTGTTTTTTACTTAAAAAAAAAATTTATTTAAAAAAGAAAAATTTCTCTCTTTCTTTTTTTTTTTTTTTTTGTTATTCCCTTTTCTTTTTATAAACTTTAGATATATGTATTCATTTTTCTTTTTTTTTCTTACCATGATTTTTCCAAAACCCCGTACTTGGATGAACTCTTTAATAAAACTTTTTCACTGTTTTTAAAAATTCCATCCCAAAATCACAAAAAAGAAGGGCCCTCCCCCTCTTGCTTTTGCCTCATTTCCTTTCAAAAGCAATTTTTTTTGGGAAAAAAAAAAAAGCAACGGGAAAGTGGGAAATTTAACGATATGGGGAAGGCCTCAAATTGTAAAAATGCGCCCCTGCGATTTAGAAAAAGATCAGGAACAGGACGCCAACTGTTCATCACTTACTCGCTATCCCCCAGCCCTTTGGGCCCCACATCTTAGATGATTTGATAAATTTATTAGCACGTGAAACGTAAATTGAAAGTTTATAATTTTATTTTTTTACATAAAAGATTTTATTTTTTATTTTAAATAAAAAAATTTTTAAAATATAAAGTTTTTAAAATGGTTTTTTTAAAACTTAATATTTTAAAGGAAATTTTAAAATGTGCAAAAAATTCATTTTTATTTCCCTTTCCCCAATAGCTGGGATTTAAAACTACAAAAATTTTTAGCTAATCAATGAAAATTTATGCAAACATATTAAACTTTTTGGATTTAATTTTCCCGATCATTAATTTTTTATCGGTAGGGCTAAAATATAATTTTAAATTTTCTTACATGGAGTCTTTTCAAAGGCATATTTTACGAAAATTTTTTATGGTCTATTTATCGGGCAAAATCTAGTTCAACCGAAACAAAAATTTAGTCTTTTTGTTAAAAAAATTGGGAGTGGCAAGACACACAAAACCCCAAGGGTTTTCGACCCTTGTATCCAAAAACCCCAGTGCGGCTATTTTGATGTCCTTCCCTTTTTTTTTACCCCAAAAAAAAGAATTTTCTAGAAATATGTCCCAAAATTTTTTTGGGGATTTCCCAATTTTGCTTTTACTTTAAAAATTTTCTGATTTCTCTTGTATCATCAAATTTATACAAAAATAAGCAAACATCGGAAATTAAAAAAGATCGCGATATGTATGAAAACCAAATGTTGGGTTTTGCATGTCTATATACGCACATTATAATATATCCCTTTTATATTATTATATTTAAAATTCTTTTTATGGTTTTGGGTGTGCAAAAATTGGTTCCCCCCAAAAAGGTTTTGGGTTGCTTTCCCCTTCTAGCCGATGACAGAAAAAAAAAAAGAAAAATTATTATCCAAAACTAAAAACCATGTACTGTAATAAGGTGGGAAAAAAAGCAAAAATAATAAATCTAATTTTTATCTGGTAGAATTTTATTAGTAGTCGATCATTTTTTTCCCCTAAACTATTGTCGTAATCATCAAGGGAAAAAATGTCTGGTTATCTCTTTTTTTTTTCCTTTCGTTCGACATAAATGGGAAACTTGAAATTCAAAGGGGGAAAAAAATAAGCAAATTTAATTCCCACATCTGGGTTAAGAGGTCAAACCGCACAAATCTGATTTTTTTTACCCGCTTTCTACTGGATTCTTGCAACCCGCACGAGGGGCGCCCTTTTGTGTATCCAATTTATTTAAAATGATTTAAAATTTTTTTTCCACTAAAATATACTGGGGAGCCCAGGGTTGTAAAAACCCCCTTTTTCCCTTTTTTGCAATTATCATGCAAGATCGTTGATTTAACCACTTTTTGTTTATTCCAATAGGTGGTAAGAATGGTAAGGGAAAATTTTTATTTTCACTACAAAATTAATAAATTTTTATGAATATAAATTAAATTTAAAAAAAATTTCTAAGATTTTTTACTTTTCGTATATTTTTAAAAATAATTTTAAAAAAATAAATGTTTCCTTTTTAAAATGCAATATTAATAATTTGGATACCTATTTGAAGATACGAAATTTAAATTTTAGTATACCCAAAGTTAAAATCGTTTTTTTATTTAAATAGGTTTTTCATCTTAAAGTAAAATATATAGTAAAAATATTTTAATAATTTTTTTTTTTAATTTTTAATTATGTAAATTTTGGGTTTAAAAAATGCCCGACATGCAGTGCAACCTAAGAATGTACATATTCCCAAACCCCAAATACAAATATGAAAATTTTTTTCAAAATTTTTGGTGAAAAAATTTAGAACAGTTTTTTAAATTTTTAGCATTTTATAAGGGCAAAAAAGCTGAAGTCATTTATTTAAAATGAATTTTTAAAAAATAGGCTCAATCACAGGACAAAACCCTCGGGCACGTTATCACCATCAATTTCCCCCATTTCACAAATTTAAAAAACTAATCCTAAAGTAAGTTTAAAATGGGAAATTTAAAAAATGGGGTGAATAATAAGTCTAATAAGAAAAAACCCACAACAAACACAAAAAAAAGAGTTTAAATATAGATAAATTTTTCAAGCAATAAGCCCTAAATCAAGTAGTTCTCATTGACCTTTAGGGCCAAGAAAATAAATCATCCCATCCCCAAAATCCATATACCAAAAAAAACCATAAATAATTTTTACACTTAGTCCATCACTCAAAACATTTTAGTCCCAGTGCCCCTACTCTGGTAATGGTTCATGCCACTATTTTTAAACCATTTTGTAGTGGGCTCTTTGGTTTATTTAGGAAAGGGTTTTAAAAGGGGGTTTGTCCCCCCCCTCCCCCCCCACCCTTTCCCAATTTTAGGAAAAAAATTAAAACTTTTTCAATTTTTTTTTAAAAAAAAAAGTATATTTATATTAAATATTTAAAAAATAGATTATTTTTTTAATTTTTTAAGTGAAATTTAAATCATTGAGTTTCATTTTTTTTTGGTAAGAGTATGTGTTCAAATTCTATTTACGGGATTTTATTTTTTCAGGAAAGCATTTATTACTTAAATGAAAATTTTCTTTTTGTTTTCTTCCCCAAATTACTTTTTTTTTACAAAAAATAACCGGGATTAAATTCATTATTACAAAATTATATTAACTATATAAATTCTTTGGGAAATTTAGCTTTTTTATAAATAGTACATTTTTAAATAATTATTATTTTTCGATATTTAATTGGTCCCCAAACTTATAATCAATTTTTAGCAAATAAAGCAATTATAAATTAGTTTGTAACCTTTTTTTTATAATAAAAAATTTTGAAAAGAAAAATATTGTGTTAAATGATTTAAATTTTGTGAAACTTATAATCAAAATGATTTTTTTTGTATAACTAATTAAAAAAATTTTATAAAATTTCCCTGAAAAGAAAACGGAAAAATTGATAAATATGTCTTTTTGCTTTGCTTCCATTTCCCTTTCAAAATTTTTTTAAAAAAATTTTTGTAGAAATAAAAATTTATACAAGTTTTATTTTTTAAAAAATTTTATTTTTTTCAATTTAAAATTTAAAAATTATATTTTAATTAAAAATATGGTTTTTTTGTTGTTTTACTTTAGATGTCGCTTTAAAAACTAGTTGTAGTTTTTCCCCTATTGACAAACATTTTCAAACCATTAAAATAGGTTGTTATCTCACCTAACTAAAGTCATTTCGTTCCCCCTATTTAAAAACCCCAATAGACAAAAAATTAAAAAATCCCTTTACACCCCCGATCTAGAATGCATCCTTATGCATGGGAAAATAAAAAGACATGTGGTTAATATATTCAAGTGTATTATTGTAATTGTGGGAAAACAAACCTTTGCCTCTACCCCATTCCCTTACTTAGAAATTGTTCACCAAATTTCAAAAATATAAATTGGGGATTTAAAACCTACCCAAAGTCCATAAAAATCAATTTAAAAACCCCCGATATTTCTAAAAAATCATGTATTAATAATTAAAAAAAAAAAACCAAAATGATCAGCTCAGGGCAAAAAAGTTTAATAGGGCTTCTTAAAAAATAATATGGTTAGTTGAGGTATATAAATGGGTTTTGACCCCCGGACTAACCCGTTTTTAAATTACTTTTTTAAACCTGTTTGAGCCCCGAATTTTTTTTTTTTGTTTAAAAAAGGTCAAAAGAGATTTAATTTTTTTAAAAATGACAGGCCCAAAATAGGTAAAAACCCCGTTAGTTTCTTTAAAACCCCTTCACACCTTTTAAGGTTAAACATTTTAAAGGGGAGGGTTGGGGTATAGACTTTAAAAAGGGAGTTGTTTTCCAAAAAGGTTTTCTCAAATACTTTTTTCCTCAAATTCAAAAAATTTAATTTCCCTTTTGTGGTTCAACCTAAGGCTAAGGCACCCTGAATTGGGAAACATTAAACCCAAATTTTTTAAAGCTTGGAAAATTTTCATTTATTAAACTTTTGAAAATGATTAAACCCCCCCCCCCCCCTAAAAAAAAAAATTTCCCCTTTTCCCCAAACCAAATTTATCTAAATTTAAAACTAAATATCCCTATTTTTCCCCAAAGGGTTTAAACTACAATATGAAATTTGAAAAGACAATTAAAGATTACTTACACTTATTTGCAATTTTTATCTTTAATTTTTAACAAATTTTAAAACTTATTTTAAAAATCAAAAACCTATTTGTAAACCCCAGGGAAAAAAAGTAGTTTAACCTTAAATCAAGGGGGGGTGTTCTAAAACTATATAATAAGTTGATAAGGCTAGTAACATTTAAAAAATTTTTGAAGTTTAATAAATCAAATATAACATTGATAACAAAACCCCAAGGGAAAAGATTGAAAACCCCAAATCGCTACTAAAAAAACTAAAATGGTTTACGCCCCCATTAATCAAAATTGGGAAATTGAAAAATGTCCCAAACCCCAAAAAAATAAAAAATAAACCCATAAAATTGTTAAAAAATAATCAATAATGATATAATCATAGTGAATTCAATTTTTCGACTAAATTGTTAAATTTTCACGAAATTTTTAAAGAAAAACGTACAATAAAATTGTTAAAAATTATAAAATTTTAACGGGTACCAATTAAATTGATAAATTTCACCCAAAAAAATTTAAAATTAAAATTTTTGAGGAGAATTGTTATAATTTATAGACTCGAAAAAATTAAAATTTATTTATTATTAATTTTCATTTTTTCCTTTTTCTTTATTTTAATTTTTTTCTTTTTCTTTCTTTCCTTTTCACTTCAAATTTCCCCGTCCCGGCCCCCCCCCCCCCCCCCCCCCCCCCCCCCCCCCCCCCCCCCCCCCCCCCCCCCCCAAAAAAAAAAAATCAAAAAAATTTAAAACCAAAAAAAGAGCCCCCGTGATGAATTACCCAAAGCCCAAATGTTGATTAACCCCAAAAAAACAAAAAACTTGAATGATTATCTAAGATTTTATCTTATAATTTAAATATTACAAAAGGAAATAAAAAGGAAAAAAACTGGAAACAAATCAGCAAAACAAAAAACCCAAAAGAAGAAGAAAAAAAACCTGGAATTTTAACCGTGAGAAAAAAAAAGGAAGAAAAAAGGAAAAAAGGGAAAAAAAGAAGAAAGGGTTTTAAAATAAATAGGTAAGTAATTTGTTATTTTTGTATATGTATTTTAAAAATATATTCATGTAAAATTTAGTATTTGTTTTAGTATTTTTTTTATAAATATAACATTATTAATAAAATGTTAAGTGCCCCCTTTTTTTAAATTGAATAGTGTATGTATGTATAAGGGTAGGTTTTTGTTTTCATGTAGAAATGGGTATAATTTTATGTGTTTTGTATTTTTTTTGGAAAACTTATTATTTTTATGTATTTTAATAAATTTAATTTGTATATATATGTAAAATTTGTTTGACCTTTTTTATTTATATATGGTGTGTATCCATTATAAAACTTTAGTATACCTTAGTATAATCGTATTATATATATTTAGGGAGAAAACTTTCCCTGAGTAAAAATTTTATGTATATACGAATATTTAGTTTTCTTTTATTTTATGTTTTAAAAAAAGTAAGATTATATATAAATATATTATATATAAATAAAAAAAATGAATAGGGATTTAAGAGTATGTTTTTTTTCAATAAAAACAAAACTTTTACCATAATTTTGAAATTTTTTAAATAAAATACCTTTTTACCCTATTAAAATTTTTTATAAAATTTTAAATATTAATTATATTTTATATAAATTTTAATATGTAAATTAAATTTTTTAAAAAAAAATTAAATATATTTGGGATTTTATTATAATTTAAAACCCAAAAAAAAATTTAAAAAAAAAAAATTTTTAAAACCTTTTAATAAAAATTTGCTTTTTAAACTTTTTGGGTTTTAAAGGGGAAAAATTTCCTTTTTTTTAAAAAAAAAAAAAAAATTTTTTGGGGGGAATTGGTGGAATCGGTTTTGGTTGGTTTTGGGGTTTAAAATTTTTCCCTAGGATTTCATTTTCCTTTTTTTTTTTAAATTTTAAAAAAAATTTTTTTTTTTTTTTAAAATTTTTGATCCCTTCTGCATATAAAAAATTTAAAAATTTCCAGGGGTTTTTTTTATTAAAATAAGGAACAACGTTTTGAAAAAGGGATTTAAAAAGTTTTCTTTACCCAAACGGACAAAAAAATTGGAATTTCCAATTTTTTTCTTTTTTTTTTTTTTTAATTTAAAAGAAAGGTTTTTCTTTTTCCTTTTTTCTTTTTCCCAGAAAAAAAAAAAAAATTTTTTTAAACAATAAATTTAAATCAAAGTATGATATTGGGAATTTTTCAATTTATATATTTTTTTAAAAATGTAAAATGATAATTTTTAAAAAAATTTTTTCATAAGGAATGAATTAAATTTTTAACCTAAAAAAAACCCAAAATTGAAAAAAAAAAAAAAAAAGCTTTTGGGGGTAAAAATTTTTTTTTTTTGAAAAAACCTTTTTTAATCGTCATTATTAATGGTATGACTGCTTAAAATTAAATACACGGGCATTTGGTAATTGTATTAGGTAGGCTAAAAATGTTTCAAAAAATTTTATCTATGTGGTATTTGTATTATATGGTTAATTTTCAATGTTAGTATGTCTTTAAAAGTCCGTCGGTCACTTTTTACGTGAAGGGGAATTATTTAATTTTTTATTTCTTTTGGGCCAATTGTTCTTCAAGTAGAAGAGAAAATTTGAATATAATTTATTCTTTTAAGAGACACGTGTTTGCCCATAAGGTCTTCCCCATTTTTTTTTTTTATTTTAAACAATGTATGTATATATTTTTTGTATTTAGGTTCTAATTTATGTAGGATAGCGTGTATGTCCATAAGACAATTAAAGGGGAAAAAGGTAAAAAAATTTGGGTATCCTTTTGACTTTTTTGCTTGTTTTAAATTTAATATTTTTTGTGGGGGGTGGGGGGGGGGGGGTTTTCAACGGTGAGCAGAAGGGACTTCTTTATTCTTATTAAAAAACCCTTGTACGCGGCCAAATCCCCATGGCAATGTTGGAAGTAAACACTGCAGCGCTGACCCTTTTTAAGGAAGAAGTTTCTTCGAAAAATTGAAATTTGCAGGTGGCCATTTGGCCAGCTTCAAAAGAATCAAATAGTAGGTACGTTAAAATATGCATGGGATTAGGATCATCCTATCGGGTTTCCCTAAAAATTTAAAAGCTTATTATTTTTTTGTTTTTTTTTTCCCTTCTGACATAAGTTTAGAAAAAAATTGTTGTTTATATTTTTAACTCATGATAGTAAAAATTGTCTTTAAAAAAGAAAGTTAAAATGGTATTATGTTCATAAATACTATCAGCTTGGACCTTATTGGTTATTTGCAATTGTCTGCATAGGTGTAGTACAAAAAAAGGTTTTTATTAAATTTTTATAATCTATATATTGATAAAAATGATTGATGTAAAATATTAAAAAAAATTTTATACATAAAAAATTTAAATTTTTTTTTTTAAATAATACACTTTTTTACTTGAAGTATTAAAATTTTATTAATATTTCGTTGTTTATTAATTCCGTGGTGAAATAGTGCACAATAAATTTAAGGACAAAAAAGAGAAGTAGTGTATTTTTTGCCTTCTTGAAACCCGGCCCTTGGGATACTGTGAAGGTCTTAGATATAAACAATTGTGGATTGAAGAGGAATCTTTCAAAAAGATCACAACACCACAAGAAAAAATTAAATTTCACTTTGGGCTGAGATTTGATTTTAGTAATTGTTTTCCTTTATTAGTTAAATTTAAATTTTTGTATTTTGTAAAGATTAGAAACGAAATAATTTCCTTTTTTCCCCTCTTCTTCCTTTTTTTTTTTTTTAATGAATTGGTTAGGTGATTTGCAGAAAAATTATACATATTGGGATAGGCAATGTCTTTTTTCGACCCGACGAAAGAAATATTTAGTTTACACTAGGGTTTTCAAATCGGCCCCAATTTGATTGTCAAAGAAATTGACCGGGTTTGTTTACATGAAAATCGCCCCAAATTAAAATTTTTGAATTGATAAGCTTCATGATTGGGCCTATGATTATTACTCTTTCCATTTAGATGAATCATGAAGGGATCCTCCCCAAAAACATATCTACAAAAGGGGTAAAAAAAAAAAAAAAAAAAACATATTGGAATTTTACTCAAATTGATCAGTAGGGTGTGATGTATTGAAACTAAATTATAAAATAAAAAAAAAAAATTCCTAAGAAAAAAAGAGCAAATTTTTTTCTTTTTTTTTTTTTTTGGGAGCTCAATAAAATGAGTATACTTTCATTGATGTGGAATAACGTCCCGCTTACACACGGAAAAAGAAAAGGGGTTTCATAAGAAATTTTGGGGAAGTGTTTACATCCCTCTGCGATCTCCAGGGTTTTTCCCTGGGAAAAAGAGAGATTGATGTCAAAGTATGGCCCCCCAAATGAAGCCCGAAATGCAGTGTGATGCAGTTGCTTACTTCCCTTGTACCGGGATTAAAACCATAAAATTGGTCAACCCCTGGGGGTTGCTTTTGTATACCCCCGGGTTTTTTTCTTCCCTGTGAAACTAGCTCTTTAAAACTGTACTAACTACATTTACCATTTTTTTAGGGGGAAAAACCCCCCATATTTTCCCTTTTTCTATATGTTTTTTTTCAGTGAAAAACTACAAAAAGGGAAGGGGCTGAATTTATCTTGTTATAAAAAAAAAAAAGAAAAAAAAAAAAAAAAAAAACCCCTGGGTTCACCCCCTTTTGCGTTTCAGGGTACGTTTAAGGGCCCCGGTTTGTAAATTATTCTCATTTTTGAGCACCATTTTGTCTTCCTTATTGCTATCGAATATGGGATGTGTTTTGCATTAAATTTTTTTTGGGATGGGCCCTTTAAACGCCCTTTGCTTTGGTCAAGTGCCTACTAAAAAAATTTAGGTTTTTTTTTTTTAATAAACAGTTTTAAATTTTAAAACCTCTGTCAAAAATTCAGGTTTCCTTTGTTATAAACAGACACAAATCCAAGCCTTTTAAACGGATTTGCCCGCTATTCCCAATTCCCCAAATTTTAAAACCCTAAAAAAATGGGTATGCGGGAATTTTTGGTTTTAAAGCTTCGTCTAAAATTTTTTTTTTTTTTTTACTAACAGGGGGTTAGTTTGTGATTAAATTTATTTTTGAAAAACCCATTACCAAGGGGAAAAAAATTAAAAGTTTTCCCGTTAATATGGGATGTGTTTTCCAAGAAGGATGGTGATTAATAAAAAAGTCCCATTTTGTTTATAGAAAGTTTTGCCTCATTCTAAAGTTATATTCCCTTGCTATAAAACCTTTTAAATCGAATATTAAAAAAAAAAGTTTGAAAAAACTCTTTCCTTGTGAGGGGTCGAATCCACCCTTTTTTCATTATTTAGGTTCCCCTTTTCACATTCTAAAATACAATATTTTTTTCCATGTAATATGAAATTTTTAAATTATTTTATAAAAATCTCTCGTGGTTGAGTATAAAAAACAAAAAAAAACCCCAATATTTCACCAAAAAACCATTTTTCCCTGAAGAAAAAACCCTTTGCAGTTATAAGAAGAGCCCTTCTTCGCAATGCAAATTTTATGTTTTAATTTTGTGTAAAATTGCTTGAAAATATCCCAACTTTTTAAACCCATAAAAATGGTCAGTTCAAAACTATGCATATTTCATTTAAACCCTTTCCCTTATGAATTATCACCAAAAATCCTCCAGGATTTAATTCCACAGTTTAGGTTTCCCCAGCAACATTTTTGGTCTTTCTTGAATCCCAGGGAAATTCTTTTGGGTTTAAAATTTGAAATTTTTCTGTTGGCTTATTGTTATTTCATAAAAACGAAAGGCGATTTCTTGATCTCCTTTTTTTTTTTCCCCCAAAACCCAAATTTATAATGAACAGGGTTTTAAAACACGCTTTGCCAAATTTAAATACCCAAAAGAAAGGGGATTAATATGCAAATTTTTTCGTTAATCATTCTTTTTGAAAATTTTTTGGGAAATTTTTTTTTCAAGTATGTATTTGTTAGTTTTAAAATACTAAAAGGGTTTTAAAAAATTTAAAGTATAACATAACCTTTGGCCAAAAAAAAAAAAAAGGAGTGCTTTCAAAAAACGTTTTATAAAAAAATCGAGTACCTACAAATACCAATAATTTTTTTTTAATGTTAAAAAAAAAAAATAATATTTTTTTAAGAGTACATAAATTTTGACTTTTCAAAAATTATTCAAAAAAAACCCCCTCTTCTTCACAAAATATTTTTTGGGAAAACAGAAAAAAAATTAATCTAAAATTCATTATAAATCAAGTAGATTTAAAAAACAGATGAAATAGTTTTCTAAAAAAATGTTTGATTTTTAAATGGTTTTGGGCCCGATTTATAAATAAAGTATAAATGAGGGGAGAAGCGAAACAATAACAAAAACAGTACTATGACGATTTTAAGATGAAGCAGAAAACTTGGGAAAGGTAATAAAAGATAAAAAAAAAAAATTACCCTTTTCCTCCACTTGTTTGGGCGACGACCCAAGACACCCCCTGTAAACGGTTGCATCGGGGGTACCCCAAAAATAGCAAAAGGATTTCCCCATCTTCAAGCAAAGGGGGGAAGAAAAAAAGTTTTTTTACCCCCCCGCAATTTCTGGGGGCCCAATAATATCGAAAAAAAGGAAAACATATTAAAGCTTTTAAAAAATTTAAATTTTTTAAATTTTTTAAATTTTAACCCAAAAAAATTTTAAATTTAAGCTTATTTAATCAAATTCATGTTGTTGTTTTAAAATTGATGCCCCATATTTTTTTTAAAAAACGCCCTTTACGGTTGATAATAATTATAACTCCAAATAAATTTTCGCCCCCTGCAATAAATAACCTGCAGCCCCCCCTCGCGTTGGGGAAAATTTAAAGTTTTTAAAATTAGGGCCCTTTGCCCATCGTTTTTTGGTTTCGAGTTTAAACCCCCCAAAATCCGTTTAGAGCATTCCCTTTGGGCCCCATCGCCATGGATTGAACACCCCAAAAAACAACAAAATCTTCTTGCCCAAAGGGGGCAAGTGATTTTTTGATTTTGAACATCACCTACCCCAATTTCATTCATCTACTATGAGTTCCAAGGGTACCCTATTTGGACAATAACTACTTTTAGTCCCTTTAATTGCCGACTCGCATAGAAAATCCCCCCCATCCCTCAAAAAATTTCTTTGGGGAAAAAAGTCTCTTACTTCAAAGATGATTTAGGGTTTTTGATTTCTTGAGGCTGTCTTCAAAGGACACGAAAAAACTCGCAAAAAATTGGGTTTTAGATTAAATTTTTCTTTTTTTGGGAATTTTTTTATTCAACGTTTGCAAAAAAGGGAAATTAAAACCCGCCCCTAAAAGGTTCATCTTGAAAAAGTTGATCTAAGAAGTGTATCCGTACCCTATTTTTGCATTCAAACTTCTCCATTTTCTTCTTAGTTGGCTTTGGTTTCGTAGGGGGAAAGAAAAAAAATTAAAAAAACCCAAATAGAAAATTTTTTTATTAATTC
>JAMXBC010000701.1:0-15161 GCA_024138005.1 Lumnitzera racemosa
CCAAAAAAAATTCACTTACAATTAATTTGTATTTTCCTTCTTTCTTTTCCTTCTTCTTTTTCTTCTTCTTTCCTTCTTCTTTTCTTCTTTTCTTTCTCTTTTTCCTCTCCTTTCAATTTTTAGTTTGTGTAGGACGTTCTTTCTCTTTTTTTTTTTTTTCTTTTATACATGTGAGTTAGCTTAAATTTAAGCTAACAAAATTATCCAAAATTTTTTTCTTTTTTCATTCTTTTTTTTCCACTTAACACGTAGCAATTTTTCTTCACGTGGGCGGCTTGAATTTGAATTCCCATTTGCAGAACGTAAAGTTGGAAAAAGAAGAAAAGAAAGAGAAAGATAAATTGAAAATGAAAGAGAAGGAAAATAAAAATTAATAAAAATATATGTAATTTTTTTCGACTCATATAAATTATAATAAATCTCATCATAAATTAATTTTTTCAATTTTCGTGAAATTTTATAAATTTAATCAGTACCCCAGTATAACTATAATTTTTACCAGTTATTATAGCGATTTCGTTATAATTTCATGCAAACAGTGTACTTAGTCGAAAATTGCAATCGACTGTAATTTTATCACTATTGAGTAATATTTAATTATTTTTCTAGGTTTAAACGTTTATGATTTTAGGGTCTCGAGCATTTTTGAGTTCGGTTTTTCGATTAATGATGTATAAACTAATTTTTAGGTTTTAGTAAGCGTTTCCCAAGTTTTGATAAATTCCGAAGGTTTTGTTATTGGTGTTATATTTGATTTATTAAACTCACTTCTTTTATTATTATTAGCCTTATCGACTTATTGTACAGTTTAAGATACCCGAACTTAAGTTAAGGTTTAACCCTACTGTTTTTCCTAGGGTTTATAGAAATGAAATGATTCATTTGATTTCTTAATCATATAAGTGATTAACTCGATTTTCAAGATAAACAGACAATTTCATTCCATACAATTCACATGTATATATTAAATACAAACAATTCCCATTATTTTATATAAATTAACAAGGGCATCGCATTAAAACCATAAATTTATACAAAATGCATTTTCCATAAACCATAAGCATCCAATTTTATATATATATAAGTTTAGGTGATCTATTCTAAAAAGTCATCAGGAATTTACTCACTCTATCATGTGGATAAATCAAATAATCCAAGCAGGTCATCTCTGTACACAGCATCCCCTGGTCATCGGAAATAAAATTCTTTATAATGGATTGAAATAAACTTAGGAAACGAAGTTAATTTTCCCTTTAAGTTATACTCTTGACTAATTTTCGTAAACTTTCTCCCGATTTTACTTTAAAAATTCAATCGCATATAATTTTTTTGTTTTTAAAATCCGATTTTTATGATCTATAGTCAATCTTCATCTTTTTCGAGTGTACTTTAACGTGGTGAGGTTTATTTTCAAAATGAGGCATGAAAACCTATCCATAGGTCAAAACAGTATGTTCCTCATGTTTTAAGTGCTTTTGGGCCCTTGTATGATAAAGGGGTTTTTTTGATAACTTGGGGAAATCCTTGAGATTAGATTTAACTTTGATTTATATTCCTAAGGCTAACAATCACTTCATGGGTCCTTTAGTGGCTTAAGTTATCAAATGGGCTTGTTTTTTTGGTTAAACTAAAATTAGTGACTTTTTTGGGGCTATGGAATCTTAGGTAGATTTCTTATGAGCTTCAAAACAATCTCTCTTAATGTCTAAAGTTTTGGGTCAAAATTTTATTGAAGGCCCAACTTAGAGTTTTTAGGCTTGTTTTTGAAAATTTTAGGCTTTGGTTTAAAGTTTTAGGCTTTGTATACTTACTATACTTGCTTTGGTTAAACTTTTCACTTTGTTTCATTTACTTTTATCATATTTTTAAGTGTCTCTTACCATGTTCCAGATTTGGTTATGATGTTTAAAGGGGTTCTCACTTGGTTTTTTCAACTTGTTTCATCATTTCCTTAAGTTTAGTGTTAAATTATGCACTTAAACTACTTGTATCCAAATCTTAACTTAACTTTTCTTCCATAAGATGATTCTTTAACTCATGCTTTACACAGAGAAATAGAAGATCTTACACTTATACAACTCTATATCATAGCTCATGTCAATACAAAGTTAGTTTCTTCAAAAAACTTTATGTGATGAATTTTTCCTTAACTTAAGTCTAAATTTGAGCATGTTTAACTTAACGAAAATAAAATCAACATTCAAAGGACTTTGGAACCCTCATGTCCAGCATGTTCATCTTCCATTCAAGTTCTTGTTTCAAGATTTCTCAACTTAAAATCTTCCATTCAAAGTGTTAAACAAGTATCTTTACAAAACACCAACTTTAAAATGCTCATGTTTTCAACTTCATGTAAGGGTTTCATGATTTTTTTTCTTAGAATGGTTTTTTGGTGTTATAACAACTTAAACCCTATTTATATATTTAAGAAATCAAAGTCTCCTAACATAAACACTGACCTACTAATCACAAGAAACACTAACTCGTCCTTAAAGCAAAATACAAGGGCTGTGCGCTAAGGTTCCACTTAAGCTTTTAACTTTGCTTCCTTCTTTTTGCAACCTTTTGGAAACCCAAGTTTTTGATCCTTTGGAATGGGGTTTGGGGAAAAGTTCTAATATTTTCCCTAAAAGAGCTTAGATGTTGGAAGAAAATGACATAAGAAAAGGAAAGGAAATGCCGTGAGTGAAGTTTAAAAAAATGGAAAGCAAAGTTGATTTTGTGGGGAAAGGGTTTTGTTTTCTTCTTTTATGTTTTATTTCAAATGAGAGAAAGAAAAAAGTAAAATGAAATTGAAAGTGAGAAAATGAGGGGAAGAGTGGCTGGTTGGAATGAAGAGAATGTTGGGTTTAAAATGTCTTGAAAATGTTGTCTTGTAGCTTACACCCAAAATCAACAATTGCAACTATTGATGAGTAAGCATTAAGGAGTGAATAATGGTATGTAAGAGAAAGTAATTGATGGTTTTAAAGACAAGAGTAAGGCCCCCCTTTTCTCTTTGTTCAAATCTACCATTTAGTGTCCTTTGGGGTCATGGAATGGTCTTGTCTCATTTAATGAAGTTTAAGCATATGAAATCTTGTGAAAAATTGTCCATATGTGATATAATGAAGGGGGGATAAGCAAAATGTCTTATCACTAGATTTTGATAAGTTATCAATTAATAAAAGATTCCAACTCCCCAATTGATAAGTTATCTAAAGTGATTGGTTGGTCCCACTTATTGATGTATAAGGCTTAAACATGAAGATAAAGACATGGTCTTATAGGAAATTGTTTTAGGGTTTTCCCTCTTGCTTGTTTTGTAATTTATGATTTGATTTTTATAAAATTGTGAAATTTTGTAAAGTTTTAATGAAATTATTCAAATAAATCATCGTTAATTACTTTGGGTTAATATTCCTCAATGGTTTTAAGGGGTTTAAAGGGTTTTAAATGACTTTAAAAAGCTCACAGTTCTTCAAGCTCGAGTTTTATCGATAATTGGTTTTTGAATTGGAAAAATTTAATTCGTTTCTAAAATGTAAACTTAAGTCTTTTTTTTTTATTTGAACCTTGGGAATGTTTAGAAAGTACCTTAATCAAATCTTAGGCCCACTAAAAGTAGGGTTTATAGGTTACAATTTATAAATGACTCCAACTCTCAATTGATAAGTCATTTAAGGCGATTAGTTGACTACTTATTCACATATAATGCTAAGACATAAAGATAAGCTAATTGCCCTTATATGAAATTGTTTTAAAGGATTTACTTCTTGAATTTTTTTGTAAATAAATGACTCAATTCTTATAAAATTATGAAATTTTTAGAGTTGAATGAAATTATTCAAATTAAATTATCAATTAGCCTCTTAGGGTTAAAATTCCTTTATTAATTTTAGGGTTAGGGTCATAGGTAACTTTGAAGTTTGCAGTTTTTCATGTTCAGTTTAATCAATAATAGGCTTTCGAATTGGAAAAGTTAAGTTCATTTTTAATTTTTGAGCTTGAGTTCTTAGTTTAGTTGATCCTTGAAAATGTTCAGGAAGTACTCTTATTTAAATCATGAGCCCCTAAAAGTAAGGGTTTTACATTAAACCTAATCAACCATAGCCCAATCCCGTACGAGACTCACCTTGAGCATTCTTTACTCAGATGGATTGAAAGATGGTTCAAACAGCAAAAGAAATCTATCGGGGTATAAGGGAATCATGTTTAAATGAGTTAATCGCCTTGTCATACCACACAAAAAATTTGTTTAATGTACAAATATATGAATGCATGACCACTTTAGAAACCAAACAATATATGCAGTGACCTAGGAACTACATGCAACTCAAAATTACATGCTCAAAACAACTCAAACTTATACATTATATAAACAACTTTACTTTTTTATATAAAAATAAAATTTTTCCTTTTTTTAAAAACGTCAAACTTTAAGTCCAAAATTTCTGGGTCTAATGGTGTAGCAACCTCTATAATCCACATCACACACCCTAAGCGGAAGTTACAAGACACAGCCCCTTCGCTAAACGGTTAACATCTCCTAATGCTTAGTAAGCCTGATAGCTAGGATAGAGACTCAAATATAAATAATGGCATAAACGATACGTAATCCCAATAGGAGCCCTCACTCCTATGAGCCCCTTCCCACCTTCCGCATAAGGTAGCAGTCGGTATAGTTATGATACAATTATGAGAAATACATAACTCATTGAATTTCTTAATTAGATACTTAAATTAATTCAATTTTCATTGTGATCAACAAATTTCATTCCATACAACTATGCATAGCTATCATCACAAACAATTCACATTATTATTGCATAGCAGTTCTAGGAATGTTATCTTCAACGTAGAGTCCCCTGAACATTGCAAATATGATATTATAAGAAATTGAAATAAAATTAGAAGGCTATCCTAAAATCTTGTAGGTTACACTCTTAACTTAGTTTTTCATATTCTTCCGATTTACTTAAAACTTTAATCACGTATAACTTTTTCATTTTAAAATCCAATTTTTATGATCTTATAGTCGATTTCCATCATTTTCGAGTGTACTTTAACATAGTGTGGTTAAGATTTTGAGATAAAACCTAAAATTCTATCCGCTGGTCAAACAGTATGGGTTCCTCAAGGTTTGGTTATCTTTTGGGCTTAGTTTTTTTCATTAGGGTTTTTTTTATCTTAGGAAATCTTTTGGGCTTAGGCTTAGAACATTACTCTAGGCTTAAAATATTCTTCAAGGTCAAATTCCCATCCTTCTCTCATGACCTTGTGGGTACAAATTTTCTTAGGACTCTTAAGTGGGCTTATGTGGTTAAATAGGCTTGTTTTTTGTCTAAACTAAAGTTAGTGACTTTATTGGGCTTAGGGACTTTTATGTAGACTTCTATGGGCCCTAAAACAACTTTCTTGATTAATTAAGATGCTGGTAAGAATTTCTTGAGGCCTAATTAGAAGTTCTAAGTTTTGATATTTTTTATGCCAAGTTTCAAGTTTAGGCTTTAAACACTTATTAACTATTTTGGTTGTCTTTCACTTTGTTTTATTGTATTTTTAAGTGGGTTTCCTTATGTTCTAAATCTGATCAGTTGGATTCATGGCTCTCCAACTTAGTTTCTCAAATTATTTGCTTAAGTTTAGGTAATAAATTAAGAACCTACACTACTTATATTCTAACTCCAATTTAACTTTTTCTTTCCACAAGGATGAATTTAGCAAAAATACTAATAAAAATTAAAGATTACACATTTATCATAAGTTTCCATACCTTATTTTACATCCAAAGTTCGATTTCCTCATAAAAACATCATATAGGGGGGTTTTTTTCTTCACCTAAAGCTAGATTTAAGCATATTAACACATAAAAAAAAAAAAAAACATCTAAATATCCTTTTAAAACCTCACACACTGTTTTAACAATCCTCCATGTACTATTTCATGATTTTCCAAATCACAAACTTTTATTCTAATTTTTTAATAAGTACCACATAATCTAAAACCACATACTATATCTTTTGTATGGTTCTCACGAGCCTACATAATTTTGCTAATTTTACCAAAAATAATTTTAGTTAAAAATTTTCTATATTACTTTTCTATGCCCATGGTAAATAGAATGGAAGGAGCCTTTTGTTCGTATAAAAAAGGGCCCAGATCACAAGGGGGTTAATAACAAAACCTTTTTACGGTACATTTGATCTACCCCGGCAACAATACTGTTGGGGCGTGATATAACCTATCAAAAACAGTAAAAAACATTTTCCTTTTATCACAAATTACTTATACTACAGGGGACAAATTTCACAAAATTTCATTTTCTTAACTTTGGTAAATAAACAAGACACCCATGCCTTTAAAGCCCCTAATGCCCGGGTTTTTTATAAGCAAAAAAGGGGGGCCATGCTCTTATTTTTTAAATCCTAAATCACTTTATTTTACACCCCACTTTTCCACCCCTTTAAACGTTTTATACATCAAGAGTTACAAGGTTTGACTTTGACATGCAAAAGACACAAAAAAAAACTTTTAAATACACTTCCATCCTTTTCCCAAACCCGGGCCACTCTTTCTCCCATTGCTCTCATTTTTAAATTTCTTTTTCCACTCCTTTCTCTCATTTGAAAATCAACAAAAAGAGGAAACAAAAAAAAACCTCAAAAAAATTTCACTTTACCGCCACCTTTCCAACTTCCACACTTCGCATTCAACTTTTTCTTTGTCTTGTTTTTCCCAAACATTAAAAAGCTCCATTGGGACCCTTAAACACCCCTTACCTCACTTCAAAGGACCACAACCAATTTCAAAAAGGGGGTACAAGAAGAGGAAGTAAACAAAAACATAAGTGGGAAACCCTTTAATGCACAACCACCCTTTTTTTGCTTTGAGAAAAGTAAGTATTCTTAATTAGTATTTAATATTTATTTAGGAGACCATAATTTCTTAAGAATAAATAGACATAATTATAAACATCTAAATACCCAAGAAGCAAACTTTTGAAACCCTTATAGAAAAATGAATTACGAGCTGTAAAGTTAATGTTTTGTAGAGAAACTTATTTTAATACTTAGAATGGATTTTTTTTAAGGGGAAAAAATCTTGAAATGAAACTTAATAAAAGGGGAAGAAAATGCAGGAATTGATTTTTTTAGAAACTTTTTGGATTTTGTTCCATTTTTATTGATTTAAACATATTAAATCTAGACTTAGGTAAAGGAAAAACCCCATCAATGAAGTTTTATGAGGAAACCAACTTTGTAAAAACATGAACATGGATGGAAGAAATGATAAATATAAAAACCTCTATTTTCTTTAAAAAGTATGAGCCAAAAATCTCTCAGGGAAAAGAAGTCAAGTTAAGTTTTGAATAAATGTAGTTTAAGTTTAGATCAAATACTTAAATTTAAAGGGAAATGATGAAACAATGAAAGCCCATACTTAAACCACCAGATCTGAACATTCCTAAAAGCATTTAAAAAAATGATAAAAGTAAGAAAACAAAGTAAAAACCAACCAAGGGCAAGTACGATAAGTGTACAACCTAAAACTAAAAACCGAAAATGTAAAGTTAAACCACCCTTAATTTTTTGACTAGCAACTTGACTCAACAATGAAAGTTGTTTTAAGACTCTCAAGAGACCCAAAAGAACTCCCAAGCCCAAGAAAGTAACCCTTTGATTTGGATAAAAAAACAAGATCATTACAACTCAACCCACCAAGACCAAGAAGGGGTCATTAGCCTTAGTATATAAATCAAAGCAATGAATTGATCTTTAAAGGGGTATTTTGAACCTAAAAGAGATCTTAAGCCCCAAGCCCAAGGGTTTCCCCTGGTTACCAAAAAGCCCACAACCAAACAAAGCCCAAAAGTAAACTCCAAATCAAAGGGACTGCACTGTCGACCTATGGGTGGGTTTGCAGCCTCATCTCAAAAATCTAACCTCATCATGTTAAAATACACTCGAAAACTAATCAAAAGCATAAGACTATAAGATCATAAAAATCGGATTTAAAATGAGAAATTATAACGTGATTGAACTTAAAGTAAGAAACCGAAAAAATGCAAAACTAGTCAAAAGTATAATTTAAAAGGGGTTTTTTAGTTTAGTTTTCTAAGTCCTATTTCAAATTCTTATAGTATTATAATTGCGATGTTCAGGGGACCCAGTGTACAGAAAACGACTTAACCCCTATACTACTTTGATTAACCTACATAGCTGGCGAGTGAATTCCCGATAACTCCTACTTGATTTTGATTGAAAATAGATGCACCTAAACTTATATATACATAAACTGGATGCTTATAAGATATGGGAAGTGCATGTGTATAAATTTTTTATTGTACGGCTTGTTAATCATGAAAACAAGGGAAATTGTTTTGATAATTCCTACATGCAATTGTATGGAATGAAAATTGTTTATCACCATGAAAAACCGAGTTAATCACTTATATGATTAAGAAATTTAATGAATCAACATTCCTCAAATTGCATTCCAGATAACAACCGACTGTCGCTTCATGTAAAGATGGGAAGGGACTTATAGGAAGAGGGCCTCCTGCAGGATTAGGCACTGACAATGTCATCATTTTATTAAGTCCTCATCCTCAAGCTGACGGCTTACTAACAAACCAGGAATACCAAACCATAGCAAGGAGCTATGTCTGTTGCTTCTACTTTAAAGGGGTATGTTTGTGGTTTGTAAGGCCACCCACCCGCCAAACTTAGGATTTTGAAAATATGATTTGTTATTTAGTAAAGAAAGTATATATGTACATATAATTTTATTTTGGGTTAAGCCCTAAATAGTGCAATTGGATTGGTTAATTATCTCCAAACCTCGACTACAGGGGTGTAATTCTAAGTCATATGCAAATCCTAAGCCATTGCATGCATGTTTTGGCATACTAATTGTTCAGCATATTGATTTGTTCATGCATTCATATGATTGTACATCTAATAAATTTCTTCCATACAGTATTGATGAGGGTATTTATCTCACTAAGCATAAACTTACACCTTGATAGATTTCTTTTATTGCAGGAAAACCTCTTAGGTTTTTTTTCATTCGAGCTAAGGCATGCACAAGGTAATCTCATGTAGAGATGGGTTAAAAGGATCAAGGAGTGGAGAGGAGATTTTGTAATAGCTTTTGTAGATAACTTACCTTTATTTTGTTCATAAATATAGTTTGAAGTTTATGATGCAGTTTCCTTTATTAACTGCATTTGTTTGTAATGTTCTTTTATAAAAGAACTTAACAAGTTGACACATTTACTTAAATTAATTTATATCTAAGAAGTTAATTTTAGTAAATTACTCTATTTTACTTATCTATGGGCTTAGTGGTAGCGTATAATGGAAGGAGCCTTGTGTGTCGTATGAAAGGCCTACAATCAACAAAGGATTTGATAGTAGACCTTTATACGGCATACAGTGATCTACCACAACAACGATACTGTTGAGTCGTGATAGTTGTTTATCCTTTTGGGGTTAGCTAAATTTTGTAAATAGATAGACTTATGATAGACTTTTAAGGACCATTGTGTATTGTAAATATTTGTCATGGGAAACAAGTTCCATACTTTTTTTTTGGTTAATTATAAAGTTAGTTAATAGTTTTAGATAATATGCTTGATATTACTCACATATATACCCAATGGTAACGTAGAGTAAAAGGGGCCTTGTGTGTCGTACAAAAGGCCTATAATCAACGAGGGGGTAATTGTAAAATCTTCGAAAGATACGCAACAATCTACTATGATAATGATACTATTCGGGGCGTTATATAAGTAATTCTTCTCTTTAAGAACTTAGTTTGTTCTATAAGATCCCTAGTCGTACTTGAAAAATTAGCTTTGGCTACTTAAGAAGTCCCTTTGTTATCCTCAATAGTGGAATCAACTAATCTATCTCTTTAAAGATTTTAGGTTGTTTCACTTATTTCCACATAATCCTGGATTAGGAACTTTACTTATCCTCAATTTCAAAGTGAAGTGGGTTTATCTTGTTTAGAACAAGATTACTGCACAAGTTCTTAAGAACCTTATATTTGGGAAACTTAGCTATCCTCAATCGTGCAACCTACCCTTCTATTTTAGAATGAAGGTTATTCTACAAGAATCTTCATTTTTCCTGAAAGAAGCTTTTACTGTTCTTGAGTTTTCGTTATCCTTAGGTTAAGAAGTCCGGTTATTCTTGATCATGAAAATCAAATAATCTATCTTATTGGGACCTAATGTTATTCTAGAAATTCTTATAAATCCTTAAATTATGAACCATAGCATATTCTCAAACATGAAACTAAGTTCCTTTTTTTAGGAGCTTTGTTTGTTCAACAAGAAACCCTTGGTTTATCTTGAAAGAAAATTTGGCTATTTAAGTATAAACTATTATCTTCAATTAGGAATTTAGTTAACCTCAATCACGAAATCAAGAAAATTCATTTTTTTTGTGATCTAATTTTTTTTCTAAATTCCCTAGAATCCTTAGATTAAACGAACCTTAAGCAATCCCATCGTGAAATTAAGTAATCCTAAGAGCATTTGTTTTTTCTTGCAAGAAGCATTGGGCTACTTGGGAGTCTCAATTCTCCTTAGGTTAAGAACTTTTGTTATTTTAAATTGTTAAATCCAAAAATTCATCATTCGACGAGCTAAGATTATTCCAAAAACTTTCTAGGAAAACCTTAGATTACAGATCTTGGCAATTCTCAATCATAAAACCAAGTAATCCTTGTTTTTAGGAACTTAGTTTATTTCGTGATAACCTTTTTCATTCATGAAAGACCCTTTGGCTATTAAGGAACCTTGGTTATCATTAGATTGGGAGTTTTTAGTTATCCTCCATCGTGAAATCAAGTAAAATCCAACATTTTCAGAACTAAGGTACTTCACAACTTCTAAAGTATCATTGATTAGGAACTTTGAACTGTCTTTAAATCATGAATCCGAGCAATCTTCAAATCAAGGAACTAAGTTAGACATAGGAACCTTCGTTATCCTTAAAAAAAGCTTAGCTATCTAAGAGTCCTAAATTATCCTTAAGTTAGGAACTTAGGTTATTTAGAATTGTGGAATGAAGCATTCAATCCCCTTTGGGAGCTAAGGTTATTGGAAAAAGTTTCTAAGAACCCTCATATTAGGAACTGCAACTAGCTGTAATCATGAAACCAAGCAATTCTTCTCTTAAGGAACTTAGATTACTGCATAAGAACCCTAGTTATTCACAAGAGAAGTTTCAACTATTTTGATTCCTTGATTATTCTTAGGTTAAGAATTTTGGGTTTAAATTCTAATTCAAGAAATCAAGTAATCCGTCTTTTTAGAAACTTAGTTTGTTCAAACAAGAGCCTTAGTCGTTCTTGAAATTAGCTTTGGCTACTTAAAGTCTTAGTTATCCTCAGAAATTTGGAACATTAGGTATCCTCGTTAATAGAATGAACTAATCCATCTTTTTTTTGATCTTAGGTCCATTCCACATATTCCTTACAATCTTGGGTTAGGAACTTTACTTAACCTTAATCGTGAAATCAAGTGGTCAACCTTGTTTAGAACTAAGATTATAGTGCAAATTCTTAATAACTATTAGATTAGGAACCTTTTAAATATCCTTAATTCCCCGCAATGTATTCTTTCTATTTAGGAACATAGTTATTCAAAAAAACCTTCTTTATTTTTAAAAGAACCTTGGTTAAATTTTTGATTATGAAATCAAATAGTTTCATCTTATTGGAACTAATGTTAT
Organism: Lumnitzera racemosa; assembly: GCA_024138005.1. Lineage (NCBI taxonomy): Eukaryota > Viridiplantae > Streptophyta > Magnoliopsida > Myrtales > Combretaceae > Lumnitzera > Lumnitzera racemosa. Next base: position 11,730 of record JAMXBC010000701.1, read on the forward strand.
TTTAGAAATTCTTATGAATCCTCAGATTACGGACCTTGGGTATTTTCAATCGTGAAACCAAAAAATTCCTCTTTTTAGGAGCTTTGTTTATTTAAAAAAGAAACCTCAGTTATTCTCAAAAGATGCTTTTGTTATTTAACACCGTCGTTTTTCTTTAGATTAGGAAATCTGGTTGTCCTCAGTAATGAAATTTAAGTAAATCATCTTTCCAAAAATCTATTTTTTTCCACAAGTTTCCCTAGAACTTTAGATTATAACATCAACTATCCCAATCGTGAAACTAAGTTATCCTTGTTATTTAAGAACTGAGGAAAATCTAACAAGTTGTTTGTTTTTCTTGAAAGAACTTCGGCTTTTTTGGGAGTCTTAAGGTTTCCTTAGGTTAGGAACTTTAGTTATTCCAAATCAATAAACAAGTGATCAATCATCCATGAGATAGGGTTATTCCAAAACATCTTATAAACCCTTTAGATAACGAATCTTTGCGATTCTCAATCGTTAAACTAAGTAATTCTTGTTTTTAGAAACATAGTTTATTTTCGTAAGAACCTTGTTTGTTCTTTAAAGATCCTTCAGGTTTTTAAGGAGCCTTAGTTACAATTTGATTAAGAGTTTTTGGTTACTCCATCGCAATCAAGTAATCCAACATTTTTAGAACTAAGGTTACTCCATTTAAATTCTAAAGTATCCTTAGATTAGGAACTTTAGTTGTCCTCAATAGTAAAATTGAACTATCCTTCGATCAAGGAACCTAGGGCACACAGAAGAACCTTCGTTATCCTTGATAGAAGCTTTGGCTATTTAGGAGTCTCAGTTATCCTTCGGTAAAAACATAGGTTATTCAGAATCGTAGAATGAATTTCATTCAATCACCTTGAGAGCTAAGGTTATTGCAAGAGTTTCTATGAATCCTTACCTTAAAAACTACAGCTAGCCATAATTGTGAAGGCCAAGAAATCCTTCTTTTAAGAAACTTAGGCTATGCATAAGAACCTTAGTTATTCTTAAGAGAACTAAACAATTTTAGAGACTTAATTATCCTTAAGTTAAGAACTTTGGTTATTCTGTAAACCTTATAAATTTAGCCTTTTAAGCATAAAATCAACTCACGTACTTCATGAACCCTAAGGGAGATCTAGAAAAGATTATTTAAAATTTTCATATCATGTGAACACTTATGATAGAAAATCAATTTACGAGTCAAAGATTGCAAGACTTTAGTTAATTAATCCACTAAAATTTTTCAAATTTTAACTTATTGTCTTATTTTAATATACAAATAACTATAAGGTATCTAATATTCACAATTTCTCAAAACCCGTAGAGAATCGGTATTTCCTACCAAATGATAAGATTAGGAACGAAGTTCTAAAACTTAAACTTAGGAAAGTTATAAAATCTAAATATAAATTAATATTACATGTAATAATTCATACCAACTGTAAAGTCTATCTTCAAATTATAACTTCTATGCATCTTATCATTGGTACTCATCACTCAGCTCTTAACCTACGCTCGATTTTCTAGCAACTTGCAAAAGAAAACTATTGAAGATTAAGCTATAAAAACTTAGTAAGATATCCCCTTACACTATATCTGCAAGTAAGTTATCAAACAAATAATTAACAACAAATAAATGCATGAAAAAAGAGTATACTAAACATATATTGCATTGATGGTACTACATAAAACATTGGATTTTAACGCTTTTTGAAGTAAAGGTTGGGGATAATCAGTACCAATCAATAACCAAGTTCTAAAAACTTGGGTTTTCACCATATATACATATATAGAAATTCCATGTTTTACAAATAGGGTTTCTATTTCCAAAAGTCTAGTATACACAAATTCTAGGGTCTAGCAGTAAGTTGATCCTCGTAATCCACACTTATGCCTTAAAGCATGGTCTTTAGACTCGAACCCCAGCGACCTACAGTTAGTATCTTTAATGCAAGTAAGCCTGTAGGCCCCAAAAGTAGAGTTTTTGTTGTACTAATGCTTCTGCATTATACCAATCAAATCATATGGAGAACCATCCCTCCAAGGCCCTTCATTACCAACCGCGTAAGGATGGCCAGAATATTATATGCAATGTTTGTACTTATGTATGATTCATTTAATTTTAATTAAGTAGAATATAATTAAGTCAATTTATGAAGTAAATCAACCAATATCAACAAACCATTCAATTATGCAGTAATAAATTAAGTAGCTAATTTCAACTATTATATTTCACAACATTTAACACAACATGTAACGAATATTAAGACACATTGCATAACCTGAACCCAAGTTATAAAGTTATTAAATTTACTTTAGCATAACTAATTTCAAGGGCACAAAACAAATATAGAGCCCATTGGGAGTACTCACTTGGTCATAAGATCAGTCTATCAGGAATAGTAGTATCCACTGGTAGGCCAGTGTTCGTATTAAGATCACCTAACTTTAAAAGGAAATTTGCAATGTAACAAGTGATTGGTGAAATAGTTAAACTATATACGAATTTAGTAATAACTACCTAAACTAGCTACTTACATTAAAAAACTTCTAATTTAGTATTTTTGTTAATCGCGTATAATTTTTTTCATTTTAACTCTATTTTTTATAAACTTATAGTTGATTTTATTTTTTTAGACGTACTTTCACGTAGTAAGATTCGTTTTTTGATTTGTAACCTATATTTTTCATAATAATATAAAAATATTACCAATTTAATTATTTTGACTTAAATATTTATAAATTATTATTTTAAGCTTTTCTTTATAGGCTTATAATTTAATGAATATCTAAATTTTTAAATTTTTATAATTTTTTTATTTTTAAGTCTATTTTTTAAAAATTTTCTCCCTTTTACTATTTTTAAGGTTAAATAATTAATTAATTCACTTTTTGCTACTTTAGTAATTTCCTAATTAATTAATTATTTTATTATTATTTTTAATTAAAGAATTAATTAAAAATATAAAGTGCTAACATGGCTACCTCTTGATTTTCCATGGTCATTTTTATGAATTTTCATATTTTCCAATTTTGTAAATTTACTTAATATTTATACATGTATATATCTATTATTATATTTTATTAAATTTTACAAAAACAATCCACATTCTTTTCTTAAATCCTATGCATAATTTATATATATATATACATATTACTTTACTTTATTTAGTAATTTTTGGGAATATTGTATATATACTATTTAGTATATACACATACTTATACCATAATATACTACTAGTCTAAGTATTTTATTCCTATACATAATGCTTATACTTAAGTTTTCTTATTTTTGTTTTTTACTTTTAACATATTACCTTTTTCAATAAAAACCTAAATACGTCATACATACTACACTTATATACTTACTTTTCATATAATTTATATCCCTACATACATAAATTTCTGGATGCATACACAAAAAATAAAAAT
>JAMXBC010000702.1:0-15150 GCA_024138005.1 Lumnitzera racemosa
ATCAAAAATTTCAGCACGCATTAAATACATCAAACATGGCGTAGACAAACTTATAATCACAACCATAGACAACCCAAGTCTTCGAGTCCCTAAAAAAACACCTAAAAAACAGTTAGTAAAACCCCAAATTTCTTGGGTTTTCAGTTCCCGATCATCGATTTTTAACCCAACCTCTCTAGAACCTTAATACAAAAAAGTCTTTTTATTCTTATTTTTAATGATTTACTTTCTAAAAGTTATGTTTTAAATTTTATTTACAATGATTCTTTTAACTTATTTTGAGGTTTTCGGTTCCAAATTTTAATTCTTTTTTAATTCTAAACTTAAATATCCGAACCTAATGTAAATTAATCATATTAAGCTTGAGTATTCTATATCCCATTTGGTCTAAATTTAGGATTCTAAACTATTTGGTAAACACAAATCTATATTGGGTCCGATTTATTTCAATTGAGAAAATCTTAACTTTTTTTAATACCATTTATTTAAAAATTAATTTTATTTCAAATTTATTATATTGATTTCTATTATTATATTTTTCTAATTAAACCTAATTTTTTATAATATTCCTAATTTTCTATAATTAGCAATAAATGCCCTCATTATTATACTTAAATACTCCAAAGGCTATGTTTGGGTTTTCCACATCAGAGATTATCATCCCTAACATTTAATTACATCTAAATCGGTAATTAGTGTCTTAAATAACCTAATTAACCCCCAAATTCTTCTCCATCTTTTTAAAGGGCTAAAAAATTAACTTAAAATTTTCGAAAATTAATTTTTAAAAAATACTTAAATAGCAATGTTCTATATTCCTTAAATTTCTACAGAAAATTTGAACTTCAAACTACACTCCTAAGCCTATTTATTTCTAATTCAAAACATACTCGTTTTTTTAATTTGTTAACAACCCTAATTTTTTGACTGAATTAAACTAAATCACTATTTTTTCCTAAATCATCAAAATACAATTAAAACCTCAGAATAACAATTTCATAATTTCTGGCAAAATAACTAATTTTAAGAATTAAAAAAATCGAAACAAATAGACCCCAAAACCGGTCCGATGCTTTTGCTTCCAACCCGGTTTCCAGGCATTTCGATCGTCTAGGCGTGGTCTATCTTGTGGTGGTGGGTGGCTCGTCCCAAATGGGTAAAGGTGGTGGGTTTTGCTCACTACCTTAATGCCATTTTCCTTTTCTTTTTTTTCTCTATTTTTCCCTTGAATTTTTCGGGCTCTCTATTTTTCTCAAAATCCCTAATATTTAAAGGAGTTCGTTTAATTTTTTCCTATTTTAGACTTTTGGTAATTAATATGCATTATTAGACATGACATTTAGCCCCCTTTCCCTGATTTTTGGCTTTTTGTGTTGCTTAATTCTAATTGGATAAATTTTTTTCTTTAGCCCTGATTGCCACAACCCGATTTTCTTTTTCCATTCCCTTTTTTTTCCCAATTAATTTTTAAAAATTTTTTTTAATTATTTTCTAATTTTGGCCAATTTAAGAATTTCGCGTATTTTATTTAAACGTAAATACATGTGGGGTACATGTAAACATCCTAATTATTATTTAGGGCCTTCTATTTATTTTTATATAAATATAATTAATCTCTAATAATTTTTTAGTTATTAATTTTCACTTTTTTGCCTTTTTGATGATTAACAATTATTTTATTTGAAATTTTAAAATTTTTTTAGTTCCTATTTTATTATTATTTTTTTAAATTCAAGTTTACGATTTTTTTTTTCTAATTTTTTCTCTATAGTTTATAATTTGGGGTTGATCGGACCCTTTTAAAGCCGATCCCCCTAAATTTTGTACTCTAATTCAATCCAAACGATCTCTTATTTAACTTTAGGGCTTACCCCCTCTTAATTACCTTTTGGGACTTATAAACTATAGATCCCTTCCCTTTTTCGATTGTCTTTACATTTTGCTTATTTAATGGTTTTTTAAGGTTTCAAGCTAGGCATTTTCCCTTTCCAATTTCCCTTTCCTTTAGATTTTTGAAAAAAAAAAAAAAAAGAGTTTTAAAAATGACATGTAATAGATCCCTTATGAGTTTTAAAGATTTTTTTCAAGAATTAGCCCAATAAAAAACCCTATCCCTGAAGTTCGAAGAGACACATTAAAAGGTCAAAAACCCCGAACCATAAACCACTTCTAAGGGGCCATTGAGATTTGATGTAAGGGTAAGGCCTACTTTAAAAAACAAATAGAGATGGCCCAAACTTTATTCTTAGCCTACTAAAAAGCCTGAAACAAAGCACGGCAGAGATTCCCCCCCCCCCTTCCTCCTAACCCAAACAAAACTTTCCCACAACCCCTTCACTACTTAAACCCTTTCAAAACAACTTCCCACTTTTTAAAACCCAAATAAAAAAGCTTGCTCCACTATACATCATCATTGGGGCATGAAAAGTAAACCAAAACCAAAAAACCCCAAAAAAAGTTGGTCAAGCCCAAAATATTAAAACCCTTTGGGGCAAATTTTACGGGGCAAGGTAACAAGCCTATCTTAATTAACGCATTTTTTACGAGATCAATGATTTGTCAAATGACTGTTTTAAAGGGAAGGATTTTCCCAAAATTAAATTGTTCCCTTTTTGGCATTCTTTGGGAAAATTAAGTTTAAAAAATTCCCAATTTTTAATTTAAAAACCAACTAAGGGAGAAATGAGGCCTTTAGATAAAAATTATTAATTTAATTATATTACAATTTTAATATATTTTAAATTCCAAATTTCTTAAATCTGCGGGGAAAAAGTTTTTCCCCTTTATTTTTCAAGTCATTTTAAGTATTATTTAACAAAACACCCAAACTTTCTAAGAAAACTATCTAAAATTTAATATTTTAATTATAATGGGAAATAAACTTGTTAAAGCTAAAATATTTTTTGTTCCCTTTTTTTCTTTAAACCCTTCCCTTTTTTAATTTTTCTATCTAAGTAACCACTGAAAACGTACCTGAAATTTTCCCTTTTTTTATATTTAAAATTTAATTTTTTTTTTTTTCCAATTAACCCTTTGGGAAATATATTGATTAAATAAACCCCATTGTTTTAAACAAAAAAAAATATTAAATATTAAGTTTCCCCCTTTTTAAAAATCTTAGTGTTCCATTACCCTTTTAAAAACTCTTTCTATTCTCTTTAGAAAGAGTAGTGGCAAGTGACCTTATATTTAGATTAACAGTCATACGGGTGGTTTAAGCGAGTAGGATCTAGGGAATGTCATCCCCATTGATAACGTCTGGATTTTCCAAGTTTTTCTTTTATACCTTTCATTTCCCTTTTTCACTATGGTGCTCCTCCATGATCCACCAAATATACTTTAAAAGTTTCGAAAAGTAAAGGGTATCACACAAATTAATGATTTTAGGATGAAAAGAGGCAAACAAGTCCAAAACACTAACGCCCTAAACCACTAAAGATGATACTTTAAATGTAGGAATTTGGACTTTTTCCTTAAAGGAGGTTCATTTTGGACTTGATATTAAGTTAAAAGATGGTAAGCACATTTCTCACTCAAAATAAAAATTATTTTTGTAACCCCATTTAAGCTTTTTAAAGGAAGTGACAAAATTAAACTTATTAAGAATCCCCTACACAGGTAATAAAAAGGGAAGGGTCCAATTTGGAAAAAAAAAAGGAAAAACTAATTTGTGCTTACCTTAGTTGCCCCAAAATTCATGTAATCATATTTTTTTATAACTCTTTCCCTTTGGGAAAAAAAAGACCCTCAACTAAAGACTCTATATTTGAGCTATAAACCATTTAAGAAAAAAAAACAAGCAAGCACCTCCATTCCATTAAAAAGCTTACAAAGAACTTAGAAGGAGTTAAAAGAAACAAAGAGAAAAAAGGGGAAAAAGTGAGAAAAAATAGGGGGGGGAAAAAAAGAAAAGAAAGAATATTAAGAAAAAGGGCAAAAAGAAAAAAAAAAAAATAAAAAAAAAAAAAGAGAAGAGAAAAAAAAAAAGGGATAAATTTGTATCATTCAAAGCCAAAATTGAAGGGCCTTTTAAAATCCCAAAGAAAAAAAAAACTCAGAAAAAAAAAAGGCTTATACTCAAAATTTAAGAGTCATGTCATTCTACAGCCCTCCACGATACACCCCCCTGTGGGGCTTTTATGATTAAAAGGGGACTTGATTATTGGAAAAAAATTACTCATGAAATTAGGGCAGCCCTTTTTTAGTTTTTCCAAAATTTTTTGATTTGAAAACCCCCAATTTGAGAAACAATTCTTTCAAAAAAAGCCTTTTTAAAAAACCCTTTTTGAAAACGCAAACCAAAAAACCCATATTACAGTACAAGTTCGAAAATAACTTAGTATTGACAAAGGGCCTATCTTTTGTAGGATGGACCAAATTTTTTTGAATCTGAAGCCAAAAGTGAAAGCTAAACCAAAGAGTGAAAACCCTATTAAACTAGATAATTCAATGAAGGGGGAAAACCATTCCAAGACAAAAAACTGGGAAGACTTAAAATCTAAAGAGGTCTTTTGCACATGTTGAATATCAAGGCCCAAGCATCGAAAGCAAACAAAAGTGACCAAAAAAAAAAAAAAGCAAACACTCATCAAAAGAATCATGAAAAAAGCCCCCAAAAATTCGAAAAAAGATGAAAATTTTTTAAGAATAAATTTTGGCCCATTTCCAAACTTTTCCCAAGCCTAAGCTTTTGTAACGTAGTAAGAAAGCAAAAGACATGAATAATAGGGGAAGCCTACCGTTTCCAGCAATCTCAAAACCCCAAAAGGCTCTGTACTTCTTAGCAATATATATATATATATATATATATATAATAAAAAATGGTTTTTCAAAAAAGGGTTAATTTTGGTTTTTTTTTTTTTTAGCCTAAAAAAATTTTTCCCCAAGTAATTTTACCCCCCCTTAAAAAAGCTTCCCCCCCAAAGTCGCCTAATGTTTGGGTTTGAATGATTTTAATCCCAAATCCATCTAGAAATTTTTTTGGCCTTGATGGCTAATCTTCGTTAATACCACAGTTGTATCTTCTTTATTTTGAGTGTTTCCAAAAATGCCCCCATATTGATTAAAAACTCAATGCACAATTTCTCAATTAAAAAAAGGGTTACCCCATCCATATAAGTTGAATCGCATCCTCAAAAAGGAACACTTTCCATTCAATTCCCCCCTTTGATTGGCCCAATAAGTTAAGCTCTTTCCCAAATATCCAAACTTCTATCATAAACCCCTTTTTTTTTAAAAATAAAAAAAAATGTTTCGGGATCGTTGCAGGTGGAGTCCCTGTCCCCTTTTTAAAAAATTCTCAGGGGAGCTTACTTGGTGGGTACCTAAGATCCCCTGCCATGGAGCGCTATCTTTTTTCCCCAAAATTCCCCATGAACATTTGCTAAATGAATGGTCTTGTTTTAAAAAAAAAAAATCACCTCAGGGGAGCGTTGTTCTTTCAAAAACCCCCAAGGGATCCTTCTCAATGGAGTGTTGTCCTTTTTCTAAATGAATCACTTTGCTTGATAAGTGTTGTTCAAAATCCTTTTTTCTAAATTTTTTAGGGGATTTTTTACTCAATGGGATGTTGTTCTATTTTCCCAAAAAATTTAACGCTATTTAGTTAAGCATTTCCTTTTTCCAAAAAACATTCGAACGCTTACTTGTGAGCTTGTCCATTTCTCTTTCAAAACATCGGGCCCTTAAATGCCATCCCTTCTTTCAAAAATGTTTTGAATAACTAACCCCACAAAAATTCCTTTAGGGGTGGGTATCTTGAGCCATGACCTTTAAAATTTCCTTTTAAAGGCGGATATCTCGAAAAACCTTGACTTGTTTTAAATGCCATAGGATAAGATATCTTAAAAAAAGTCCTAACTTGTTAAATGCCTTTTTAAGGTAAGATATCTTATAGGGGCCCTTAAGGTTATATGCTTGACCCTTTCATTTACTTTAAAAATTTGAAAAAAATTACCTCCAAAAGGGGTCATTTAGATAGATATAAAGAGCTCTTTTTTACTTTATAAAAACCTTAAAAACCTATATCCCTTTAGATGGGATATCTTGCTAAAAAGGTCCGCTAAGATAGACTTAAGGGCCCAGTCCCTAATACCCCAATACTATCACTTTCTATGAAAAAACCACCAAAAGGGTCTCATTTGAAAAATTTTGTAAAGTTTTTCCCACCATACCTCGGATAGAACATCCACCAAAAGTGTCCCCCAAAAAATAGACTGCAAGGACCCCCTGCCCTAAATGCATTGATGCTATCGCCTTTGGAAAAGGTATCTCACCAAAAGGGGTCTCTTTTAGAAACTACAAGGACCCTTTCTACCAAACTTTGGATAGGGAATTTCACGAAAAGGTCTAATTTAATAAACCGAAGGAATCCTACGTCAAACAGGCTAAAGTTTATTGCTTATCTACTAAAAGTATCTTATTAAATAGACCGTAAGAAAATTTTTTCCCCTCCCTTGATAAATAGTTTAAAAAAGGGGCTATCAAGGGGAACTTGTTTCATCCTCAAAAATTACCTTTTTTAGACTCTTTTCCCAATGTGCCAGGACCTTTGTTATCATAAGGGCTTTCCATATAATATAAACAAATATCAAAGAAAAAGAGGGGAAATTGGTCCCTGGACAAATAAAATATTGACGTGAAGCTGCTTAAAGGGTATAACACCAAAAACACGATACGCTTACACCTTACTTAATATAAGCCAATTGAGTCAAGGTTTACTTGCCATTTTTCCTAGTACACGCAAGATTGATAAGAATATATGAAAATGGCTTGGGGAGGTTTGTTCACAAGAAAGGGGTATTAAAAATTTTATCTTAAAGTTTAAACCCACCCAACAAGGGAAATGGACATTTATAGTAAATCCCTATGAACATTACAAAAAAATAAATTAAAAAATTAATCAAAAGGGGATTCTTATACTATAAAAAAGGGGTAAAAAGGAAAAGAAAAAAAAAGGAAAAGTAGTACAATATAAATGAGGTGGAAAAGGGTAGTGTAACATATCCCAACAAAGATTTTTTTAATACAGAAAGTGAAAGGGATCAAGTTTGTTACGGTAATGAATGGGCTGGACAAAAAAAGGGGAATAAGCCAGAAAAACCAAAGCCAGTAGGTGACCCTTTCACTCACAAACCTCCCCCGCAACAGCAGTAGATTACTGGGCATAGGGTCCTTGGAAAGGGAAATAGTTGGGCATCATAAAAACTGAGAGCATAGACGACATATAACAAGAAGGGGAGCTAAAGGATTTCAACCACCCTTTTTTCGTGTAAAGTTTTTTTTCATCACTAGGTACTGAGAAAGAATTCTGGGGTAAGAATTGGAACCTCGGTTACCGAAATAAGGGGAAACCAGTGGTTAGCAGTTCTTTATTTTCCTGGGGATTGTTGAAGATTTCCCCTCAATTTTGGTCCCATCATCATCAGGTACAAGGGAGTCAAACTGGAGATTTTGAATGTTTTAGACACTCGAAACCCTTTGGAGTTCAACTTCATAGGGGTTATCATTTAAACAACTAAGGATCCAAGGGGCCATCCCTTTTGGGGGATAGTTTGTTCATCCTCTTGCAAAGAATCGTTCCTTAACGAGTAATCTAAACAAGTCCCCCAAGGGGATAAACAACTTTTTCTTTCGCGACTTCCCACTTTCCCTTTTATTGGCCCAAATTTTGGGCCCAAATGCTCGCAATCTTCCGATGTAACCTCAGAATTCTTGAGACCTTTTAGGTCGGATTTAAATTTTTTCCCTTTTTGTATTGAAAGTTAATTAAAACCCAAAGGGAGGTTTTTGGGTTTAAATCCATAAACAACCTCCAAAAGTTTATTTCCCGTTTTAAATTGCAAGTCAAGCAATTGTAGGTAAATTTAATGACGGGAGGCATAAATTCCAGTCATGAGAGTTTTTTTTTCCCCAAAAGTAGCGCCAAGAGACTACCGACAGTTCTATTTTCAAATTCACTGAGTTTGTTTTGGGTGATAGGAACTTTAATAAAGCTTTGTGTCAGCTTTCCCTATAGGGTCTTCCAAAAGAAGCTCATAAATTTCAACATAATCGGGTGCAATACTCCCGGCACCTATTAGTTACATAATTTTCCCCAAAAAAGGGTTTGCTACGAATAAACTCATTAGTTCTTAGGAAAGAATAAGTGGCTCATCTTGTTGAACCAAACGACCCCCCCACCATGTTTGAGTAGTGTTTTTTTTGGCATGTGGGGAAGGTCGAATATAAAATCCGTTTTTGATTGATCCACGTTGCCGGGAACGATGGGAGTGTGAAAATTCCCAAGGCTCTCTCACCCCCTTTACATTTTTACACATCCCTACCTCTCAAGATTCGATGCACATCCTTTATCATCCCAACAGCAAAAATGCCCCTTTCAATACTCAATTGTCTTCTTTCCCCAAAATGACTAACCAAACCTTGGGTTTTACTTCCAATAAGTAGCTCCCTTGCAGAAACACTTGACACCAAATCTAATTTTCCCTTCGACAAAAACCCCTCACTCAAAGAACCCTTTCCCCAACTCCTCACATTTTCTCCTGGCCACAAGGGGCTAAAACGTAGGTTATGTTTCATCTGATTAGGTAAAGTGTCGAACCCAACACCCTTGGGTTGTAACATTTTAATGAAGGTATCACCAATTAAGTATTGATTTTTTTTAAAAAACACCAAAAATATAAAGAAATGCATCCGCGGAGCACTTTTGGTTTAGGGAAAAACTTCTGGAGCTTACTCTTATCATTACCTTCTCGGGCCCCTCTTTCATCTTCCAGCCCCACTTATAATTCTCTTACTGGTCTAGTTTCTAAGATTCCTTTTTATTGAACAGCTAAATTTGCCACAAAAGACAAGATCTTGGATCACTCATCATAATACATGGTGTTTATTGAGTAACCGACATGACCATAGTACATTCTCAGCATCGTTAATCTCTCCCCTTTTTACAGTTTTTGACATATTAAAAACAAAGCTTCAAAAATCACTTCACATAGAGAAACCTTCAACACATACACAAGTATCCCAATAGCAAACCGACTATCAACATAGCTCTTGGGCTCATCTTAAGCTCCGATACCAAATTAAAGAAAATGTCTAGAGCTTATTATCACTAGGGCTTCCGTACAAATATGAACAAATGAGTCCTTCGAAATATCAATGCCAAAAAAGGAAATTGGTCTACGAACTAACTAGAGTAGAGCAGAAGCACTCGGAGGATATGACACACCAACGAACACAACATAACACAACATAACACAACAACACCTTACTTAATATGATCCCAATTAATGTTAAGGTCCACCTACCTTAAAATCCTAACACACGGTAAAATTAATAAGAGTAAGAAAAAGGGATTTAAAAGGGGGTTGTCTCAAAAGAATAGGATATTCAAGTCTATCTAAAATTTCAATCTCGCTTACAAGAAAAGGGGCTATTTATATAAGTCCCCAGGGGAAATTTAAAAAAAAAGAAATTAAAAAAAAGTAATACAAAAAAGATTCCCTGTACATCAAAAAAGGTAAAAATAAAAAGACAAAAAAGAAAATATACAATTCTAAAGAGGTAAATGGGGGGCAATGTAGTTGGTCCCGTATGAAGATTCTCTAAACACATAAGGGAAAAAGACAAGATGTTTAGCAAAAAAGGCTAAGATAGAGAAAAGGGTAATGGGCCGAGAAAAAAACACTCAAGTATGGTCATCATTACTTAGCAAAAACCTCCGCAGCTACTGGTCAAATTTATCGGGCATAAGGTTCTTTGTAAGGGAATATTGACATCACACATCAAAGTATAGATCAACATATAACAATGTGGGAGCTCAAAGAGTTCAACCACTTTTTTCGATGTAAAGTTTCCATCATAAACAGGTTATCAAAAAGAATTCTTGGGTGAAGGTTGGAGGTCTGGAGCCGCTACAAAAATGGGACTAGTAGTACAATTCATCCTTCCTCCCTGGAGTAAAAAATAAAGTCCCTTTTTTCATCTTAAGGAAAATTTTTTTCACTAAACTTCACTATAAAGGGGCAGTTGAGGATCTCATTTTTGTTCCCCCTTAGGTCTTTTTGCAATTCAAAATTTCCTAATTTCGAAAAAGGCAAAAAGGGAAGAAAAATACCAAAAAAATTTAAAAATTAGCAAAAGAAAAAAAAAAAAATAAAAAAAAAAATAAAAAAAACCAAAAAAATAAGAAAACAAAAAAAAATAAAAAAACTAAAAAGTTGCATAATGGTTCTTTAGATCAGTTGGGATAGAAAAATTTTTTCGAGGTCAAAAAGGTTTTTTGGAGCCCAAAAAAATATAAATGTTTTGATCGAATTAGGAAACCCACAACGAAAAAACCAAATTTTTTGAAAAACAATTTTTCTAGCCTGGGAACTATCATACCCTAAAACTTTGAGGAGGGCATAACAGTCCCATTGTATAAACTGATCTAGGGTAAAGCTATCCCCTTTAATTCTAACATAGAATAGTTTAATAAGGGAACATGATTAACCAACTTTGAATAGTCCCAATGGTACTTAGGATTTAAAACCCAGTAGTAACCTTAACAAAAATATTTTGTTATACTTATAGAAAAGATCATTCTTAATAACCTTATATATACCCCCAATTTTAAATTTTTCAAAAAAAACTTCACATCTTTTTAATAAACTCATTACAAAAATATATATCAACTAGCTACAAGATATAAGGCCTCAGGAAAACCTATAATCTTCTAAAGAAAGAAAAATAAAAAAAGATTTGGCTTTATTCCATTCATTAGATTTCTTCCTTCACTCCTTAACCCCCCAGAACTAAACCCATAGACAATGTAATAAGCATCTTTTTTGGGACTACTTGCACCTGCAAAAAAATCTATAAATGTGAGTTATACTAGCTCATAAGAAGGGACTAAGTTATAAAACTACTTTTCAAACGTGGTTGTTCAACATTATTTGATGCAAATTCAACAACAAAGATAAAACTCGAATAATGTTTTACCATTCATTAGAAGTTAAGTAATTACTTTACTCTAACTTGGATTTTCAATGGGTTTAATGCACAAATACAAACTAAACCCCGGCTTTTACAATGGAGTACACTGCCTCCCTAGATAACTTCGAACCACTAACCTTTCGCGCCCCCCCCCCTTCTTTTAAATAATTTTTCTAAGGGTGGGAAAAAGGATCATTTTTACTATCCTCATTTAACGTCGTATTTAGTCCCCGATATCCAATTTTTACCCTTTTTAGGTTTTCGTAAATTGGGCTAATCTTTAATTATTCAAGAAAATCATTTATAAGTGATAAACAAGCTCATAACAAAAATAATAAAATGTTTAGGGCAGAAAAAAACACTTAAAGTTAAATTCCCAATTCATCACTTGGGATCTCAGTACATCCAAGCATAGCACATCAAACTAATTACGACCACAAACAAGTATTCTTATTCCCTAAGTATTCTAATGTATACTTCAATATCCATAATGCCCCAGATTCAACTTACCTGGAGTAATTTATGACTCTTAACTTCGATTTGGGGTCTTCTTTAGTAATCCTTAGAAAAAATACAAAAACTTAAATTTTTAATCTACATAAAGAAAAACCCTTTATTTTCATTTTAAATAGGGTTTACATCTGATATAAGTAAATTTTTTAGTTTTTTTATTTACTTTTGTAGACTTAAGATATTTCAAACTGAGGTTCTAACTGGATTTTTGGGGCTAAGTTTCTACAAGTTTTACAAGGGCTCACTAATATTTGACAAAGTTCTAACTAGGTTTATTTTAAAATTTTGATTAAGGTTTAACAAAGGGTTCTATTAAATTTTTTAACGGGGTTTTAGCTAAATTCCCAAAACTCAATATATTATAAAGCTCCAGTGTCAACAAATTTCAAGCAAAGCCAATTTTATATATCAAATTATTCCCACCAAAGTAAAAATTATCTTCTTTTTTGAGGGTTTTTTTGACTAGTACGATTACCAAATTTACTTTTTAACCATACACAAATTACCCTACTTTTTCAATTTTTTACCTATAATGTCAGAAATTATTAACCAAAAAACCTCAATTACATAATAAATTTTCCTACAAAATAACTATTTCTTAAAAACTAATTTACAACTTAGAAAAAAAACCCTAATTCCCCCAAATCCAATTTTTCACTTAAAAAATCCTCTTTTTAAAATCTAATAATCCACTTTAAGCATTGAGGGTAATAATTTATATCATATACAGTTTTCAAAGAATTACTAAAACTCTTTGAAAAAACTATCCAATGCACCTTTTGTGAAAACGAAAATTTCCCCAAAATTTACAAAATGATTTTTGCAAACCAACACATAACATCAAAAATTTACCATCTTAAGAGTAAACTACAAAATTTCAAATCAAAACCACATCCATGGTCTTTTTTAATTTCTTGCTTAAAATTTGGTGGGATAAACTTTTTTCCCTTAAGGACCCCATACCTACACTTAAAATTTTGATTGAATATTTGAATTCCCCCGTGAAAATAAAGGAAACCAAATTTATAATTTTTTTTGATTGTTGCTATTTTTCTCTAAAATTTTGAAAATTAGAAAAAATTTTGTGATTTAAAAGGAAACCCAAGCTTTGGCCACCGTGGGGAGGGGGGGGTTTCTGCTTATTTTGTCACCACCACTCCTCAAGCCACCACTTGGGTTTAAATTTAATTTTTTTTCCGTGGTACTCTAAAACCCAATTTTTCACATATTTTTTAATTTCTTTTTCCTTTACTCTTTTCTTTCTTTCCAAATTCTAGAATTTTTTCCCAGACTATGAAATGGCCAAATTTTTTTTTATACGCCCTTCATCTTTTTATATGCACTTAGAGTTGCATGTGATTTTTTTCCCTCATCAACATTGAAACTTTAATATTAAGTTCATAAATGTTTTTCCACATTCCTATTGTCATCACTTTTGTCACACTTCCCCCCTATTCCAAATTTGCCTAATAAATTTCTTTATTAATTTTCCCAATTTTTTTTAATTCATTTAATGAATTTTTCTTAAATTTTTGGATATTTAAAAAATTAGGGTATATTTTTTAAAATATTTATACCTGAAGCACAAAAATGTCTTTATATATATTTAAGTCAAATTTTAAATGTAATTTTTAATTTAATTTAACTATTTTTACTGATACCTTAAATTTACCACTCAATTTCTATTCACTAAGAAGGGGGGCTCAAAAGTTTGGCTAACCCATATGAATTATTTTAAAAAAAAATTTTTTTAAGAAAACTAGCCTTAAAACGTCCCCAAATCAAATTTAAAATGAATATTTTGTAGCTATTAGAATTTTTTAAAATTTAAAAAAAATACCGGGGGAAAAATGGGGTTCCTAATTTTGGGAAAATTGATAGATTTTGAAAATTTTTACATATATTTATAGACCCACATTTTTTTTAAGAGTAAAGTGTAAAATTTTTAGCTTTTAATAATTAATTAGGTCCATTTAAGGGTTTTTCAAAAAAAGAAAAAAAAAGAAGAAAAAGAAAAAAACTGAAAATAATAAACCCCTTAGTGAAAAAATAAAAGGGGAAAACGAAAGAGAAAAAAAAGAGAACAAAAAAAAAGAAAAAAAAAAAAGTTTATAAGTGATAACCCAAACAGCCAATTGAATCCACATGACACCTTCGTACAAAGTGTCATGTCACTAAAGGCTACTTTTTACCAACATAGCTTACTTTTGTGTGCCCACGTATACCGTAATCAAATTTGACCCTTTCCTTTTTCCCTTTCCTTTTCACTTCTTCGAACAAAGCTTTAACTTAATTTTAAACCCTAAAAACACAATGCACCTGGTAAATATTCATTTCATCTACTTTTTTTTTAAAAAAAAACTGAAAAAAAAAAAATGGGGAAAATAAATATTAGGAAATTTCAGATTTGAAATTTTAGTGAAGGAAATTTGTAAAAAAAAAAAAACTAAAATTAAAGGGAACAGAATAATTTAGCATTTTGCACCCAATTTTTTATTTAATAAAATTAAAGCATATCTTTGCAAATTCTAAAAAACTAATCAAAAAGGTAAGGAAATTTTTTATTATCAAGTGCCCCTTTATTTTCCAAAACTTGTGCAAAAACATTTTAAATTTTTTGGCCCAAAAAATTTGGGAAGAACCAAGATGTATTATAAAACTTGCCATTTTCATACAAATTCAACTATCCAAAATTGGGAAATGTTTTTTAGGAAAATTCGACATTAAACTATAAAGAAATTCTCTTCTATATTTTTAAACACACAAAGAGAGTTGATAATTTCAATTTGGGAAAGAAATTCATACTTTCCTCTCTAAGCTAAAAACCGCAAACCCCCACTCTCCTCTTTGATTTTTTCTCAAACCAAGAATAAATTTAAAAGAGCCCATCAAGAACAAAGCCTAATCTTTATTTCGTCCAAAAAAATTTTTATTCAACTTAAATTTAAGTTGGAATCAAAATAAGTGTTCTAAAAGGGTTTCCCTATATAGTTGACTTTTTTTTTTATCAAATCAAAAATACTTACAATTTTTGTTTTTTGAAATTGCTTTGGGGTTTTGAAAATTAGGATCAAGAGTTGAGAATGTTAGACCCCACAAGAACCATACAATTGGGATAGGGTTCAATTGTGGCAAGTTTTGTTTTTTTTTTTCTTTCATTACTTTATTGTTTGTTTATTTGAAAATTAACCAAAAAAAAAAGGGAAAAACAAAAAAAAAAAGTGTTGATCTTTTTTTTAATAATGTTTTTTTTGTGTTTTTTTCTTATTTTTTAAAAATATGTTAGTAAATAATATGTTTCTTGTGGTAATAAACTTAACAAGGGTTTAAAGAAATATGTTTATTTGTTTTTTAGTTTAAAAATTTGAATAATTATTTGTTAGTTAGAATGTTTTTGGAATTAATTAGCAGTTTGATATGAATATTTCACATGATTTTGATAATTTGCAGATTTAATACAATATAGTTGTTTGCGATTTTAATTTTGAATAATTTCATTTTTTAGTTTAAAGTGAGTAGATAGAATAATTTTTTAGTTTATCTTTAATAATTTTGTTGATTTTTTAAAATTAGCAAAACCTTAAATCTTTATATTAATTAGGGAAAAATTGTATTAAACCATTTAGGTATGAGTTTTGTTTTAAATAAAGTCATTTTTCAAAT
>JAMXBC010000703.1:0-15132 GCA_024138005.1 Lumnitzera racemosa
TAATGGGCATACACGGACAAAAAGAATTAAAATATAACCCTTTGAATATAAAAATGTAAATTTTAAGTACTAAAAAGACCTATTTGTTTTTATAGGACATCCAGAGACAAAATCAACTTGCGTTAAGGGTCGAGCGATTTAGCAAATCCAAGTAAGGGGGGTTATTACTTTTTTGTAATGAGTACTAGTTTTGTAGTACTCGGAGATTAAGGGGGTTGTTTTTTTTTATTGGGGTTGTGATTGTAAATAGTTTATGCATGTGTTTGATGTATCTGAATTTTTTATTTTAAAATTTTTATTGTAGTTTATTCTGTGACTGATTGGGAAATTTTTATGAAATTGTTTGACCAACTCCAAGGTACAACTGGTTTTCTAGAATAGATTTGAAATCGGGATATCATCAATTGGAGTTAAGTCAGAAGAGGGCATAAGACTGCATTTAGAACTTATATGGTCATTATGAATTTTTGGTGATCCCAAATTTGGTTTAAAACAATGCTCCGGTTTGTTTCATGGATTTGATGAATCGCTTATATCAACCATATTTGGATAAGTTTTTTGTGGTTTTTATTGTTTGATATTTTGATTTATTTAAAAACCCAAAAGGGAGCATGCAGAGCTTTTAAACGATTGGCATTACAGAAGTTGGGGAGAAAATAAATTGTATGCTAAGTTAAGTAAATGTGTTTTTTGGGTTGGATAAAATTTCTTTTCTAGGTCATTTTATACCCCGGTGAAGGAATCTCTATAGCCCCGGGAAAAAAGTGAAAGCAGAAATGGATTGGAAGCAACCAACCACAGTGACTGAGATAAGGAGTTTTCTGGGTAGGGCTGGAAAACATCAACTTTTATAAAGGGTTTTTCTAAAAATTTCCAAACCGTTGACTCGATTGACCCAAAGGATGTAAAGTTTGATTTTGGGGTGAAGATTGTGAAAGGAGTTTTCAGGATTGAAGAAAAGGGCTGATTAAAAGCACCAAGATTAAAAATTACCTGATCCGGATAAGCCTTATAATGTGTACAGTGATGATTCACGGGAAAGGATTAGGTTGTGTATTAATGCCCGGATAGAAAAGGGTTTTTGCATATGCATCAAGACAATTAAGGGGCCCCATGAGGGAATTACCCAACTCATGATTTGGAGTTAGCGGCTGTAGTGTTTGCCTTGAAGATTTGGGACATTATCTTCATGGATAACAATACGAGATGTACACTGACCAAAGAGTTTGAAGTTTTTTTCTTTACTCAGAAGGGGTTGAATTTAAGGCAAAGAAGGTGGTTTGGGAAATTTATTAAAAAATTAAAGCTTTTAAAAATAAAAATTTCCACCCTGGAAAAGCCAATTTGGTGGCGGATGCAAATTTAAATCGAAAGAATTAATAGCCAGTTAAGAACTGGGAATTGAAACCCTACTCTATTAGGAGAAAGAGCAAAAGAAAGGGGGAAGATAAGGATTGATGGGGTAAAAGAAAAATTTAAAAGTAAGGACAAAACCCCTGCTTTAAAGTGGATGTTTAAAAGTATAATAAAGTTTAGGGGAAGAACACGTATCCCACAAGATGCTGACAAAAGGGAAGCAAATTTTGGATAAAGCACACATTACAGGTTACATGTGCCCCGGGGGAAAATAAAATGTACCAAGATTTAAAACTCATGTATTGGTGGAATGGAAGAAGAGAGAAGTGGCACAATATGTATCTGAATGCATGACGTGCCAATAAGTTAAAGCAGAACACCAAAGACCGGGTGGACTATTACAACCTTTAGAAATACCGTGATGGAAATGGGATCATATTACTATGGATTTTGTAGTAGCATTACAAGGACTCAAATTGGATACGATTCCATTTGGGTAGTCGTGGATAGACTAACAAAGAGTACACATTTCTTACCTTATCGGACGGGTGATTCAACGGAAAGATGGCTAGGCTGTATGTCTGAGAAATAATAAGGCTACATGGTGTTCTTGAGAGTGTAGTTTCTGACCGAGATAGTCGGTTTGTATCCAAATTCTGGGAGAGCTTACATAGAGCTTTGGGTACAAAGTTGCAGTTTGGTACAGCCTATCACCCACAAACAGATGGGTAGTCTGAGCGAACAATTCAAACTCTAGAAGATATGTTACGAGCCTGCGTGTTGGATTTTGGAGGTGATTGGGATAAATATTTACTATTTATAGAATTTACCTATAATAGTAGTTATCATGCAACCATGCAGATGGCACCTTATGAAGAGTTATATGGGAGGAATGCAGATTGCCACTGTATTGGGATCATGAAGAATATGCCATGATTGGACCAGATATGATTAATCAAACGAGTGAGAAGATTAAGGGTTGTGTGACAACGGATGAAAAAAGCTCAAGACCATTATAAAAGTTGGGCTGATTTGAAGAGAAGACCATGGAATTTGACATTGGTGATCATGTTTACATTAAAATAAGCCCATTCAAAGGACTTAGACGATTTGGTTCAAGGGGAAAACTGAGCCCATGATACATTGGTCCATTTGAAGTGTTGGAGAAATTTGGCAATATATCGTATCGAGTAGCTTTACCTCCAAGTTTATCGGGCTATCATAATGTATTCCATGTATCCATGTTAAGAAGATTCATTAAAACTCGAATGCAGTAGTGGAAATAAAGCCAGTGGAGTTAACGAGAAATTTCCAACTGGTGAGACAACCCATAATGATATTAGATAGTCGGGTTCAAAAGTTAAGGAATAGAGATATGGAGTACGTAAAGATTCAATGGAATGAAGGTCCAGACTTGGAGATGACTTGGGAACCAAAAGCTGTGATGATGGAGCAGTATCTATGGCTTTTTTAACTTCCAAGTTAGTAAAAGTATATAAATTATTGTATTAAGTCATTTAAGTGTAAATTAGATATACAGAAGTTTTGAGGACAAAACTTTTTTGAAAGGGGGTGGAATTGTAAGCCCTAAAGCCAAGCCTAGTAATCGTAGGATTGAATTTAGAACCCAAAGTTTAGGGCGATCGGTTAAAGGATCCGATCAAACCCAAATTATAAACTATTGAGAGGAATATTAGTAAAACTGACCCCGTAAACTTGAATTTAAGAAAATAAGTAATAAAATAGGAGACTATACAATTTTCAAATTTTAAGTATAATAAGTATTAATTACCGAAAATGCGAAAAATGTAATGAAATAACTAATAAATTACAAAAAGATAGATTATATGTATACTAAAAATTTTAGAATGACCAAAATAATAATTAGGAATGCTCACGTGTACCGTACATGTATTTACGTGTAGATAAAAATACGCGTAATTACCTAAATTGGCAAAAAACTAAGCAAATAATTAAAGAAATTATAAAATAATTATAGAAAATTAAAAAAAAAATCAAAAGATGATAAGCTTGATCAAGATCAGGTCGTGGCAGGTTATAGATCAGAAAAAAAAAATCAACCAATAAAATTTGGACAACTTAAAAGCCAAAATCAAGGAATTTAGGCAAAGTCTTGTCATATTAATGTACATTAATTACAAAAAAATGTCTATAAATAAGGGAAAAATTTTCGAAAAGTCATTTGGTCAGTTTTTGCATTTGGAAAAAATAGGAGCACTGAAAAAATCGAGAGAAAATCCAAGAAAATAAAAAAAAGGGAAATTTGTACAGATTGAGCACGTGAGCTAAACCCACCCTCACCACCACCTGGGACCGAACCACCACCACCACCCTACACTAGAACCACCGCCTGGACCAACTGACAACCTTAGACCGGGCTTGGACGGCCAGAAAGCTTTGGACCGGTCAGTCTCTTAAATGACCCAATTTTGAATAATTTTGTAAAATTAGTTATTTTGCCCAAAAAATTATGAAACTTCTTATTCTGAGGTTTTATTGTAGTTAGATTTAGGGAAAAATATCGATTTAGTTTAATTACATCTGCAATTATTGGGTTCTTAACAAATTGCTCAAAACCGAGCATGATTAGAACCGAAAATAAATAGGCTTAGGAGTGTAGTTTGGAGCTCAAAATTTTTCTGTAGGATTCTCATATGATGTAGAACAATGCTATGAAGCCATTTTTTTAAAATTAATTTTCAAAATTTTTAAGTTAATTTTTAGCCCTAAAATGATGGAAAAATTGGGTGATTTGAGGTTAATTAGGTGATTAAGATGTTAATTACTGATTTAGATCTTAATTAGATGTTTAGGGATGTTAATCTCTGATGTGGAACCCTAATCCTAGCCTTTGGAGTATTAAGTATGGTTAATTAGGGAAATTAGGTAATTAACATAAGAATTTAGTAATATGTGATATTGTAAATTAATAAAAAAGATAAGGTTATTTAGATAATGTTATAATAGAAATAAGAAAAATAATACATCTAAAAATAACATTTAATCTTAAGAAAAAGTCTCAAAATGTAAGATTTTTACACATCGGGAATAAATCCGATACCGCAATTAGGGTTGACGCATACCGAATAGTTTAAAATACCAAATTACGACCCAATAGGATATTTGGACTCTCGAGCTTAATGTGATTAATTTCACATTAGGATTCAAGTATATTTAAGGCTTAGAAATTAAAGTTTAAAATCTCATTTAGGATTTGAACATCGAAATAGAGTATACGAATCATTAGGGCGTAATGGGCATACACGGACAAAATGAATTTAAAATATAACTTAGAATATGAAACCGTAAATTTTAAGTATTAGAAAGACCTATTTGTATTATAGGACATCCAGAGACAAAATCAGCTTGCGATTAAGGAATCGAGCGATCGAGCAAATCTAAGTAATTTGGGGGTTATTGCTTATTATAATAGAGTGCTAGTTTTGTAGTACTCGGAGACTTAGGCTTGTATATGATTGTGATTGTCAGTAGTTTATGCATGTGTTTGATGTATTTGAATTTGTATTGAATTTGTATTGTGAGTGATTCTGTGACTGGTTGAATTGGTATGAAATTGTTTGACTACCCTAAACGGAATTTAATATTAGTCGACCCCAAATAATTAATAATGTCATGCATTACAACCTGTTAGGGGATTATAAGATTCTCCAACCAAATACCGACCCCTTTGAAAGGGATAGCGCAGGATTGCAAAATGGTCCCTTCTTCATCCTTAATCGAACTAAGTGACAGGAGAGGAGGTTGCGGTGAGAGTGAAGTCAATGGTTCGAAAGTAGTCGCGGGAGGAGCGAGGTCTCCATTGCACAAGCCTAGGTTTGGTTGTGAGCTGCTGCATAACATGGAAACTCCTCAACCCAGATTGGAGCGAATGAAATTTCTCTGATTTCATAATGGACCGGACTACGTTGTGCGATGACACTTGATTGTTGCATTACATAAAAATAATTATTTGATAACCCTTTTTGTGCTTATATGCATTCATGAGTCTCGAATTCAACTTACTGAGTTGTAATAGCTCATACCCTTATAGATCCTTTTGCAGGTTTTGATTTCTGAACACTCAAAGTACTATGCCACCCTACAACTACCCAGAGGTTAGTCTGTTGGAAGCCAGGGGTGTGAGGATCAAGTTACTTAATATAATGTGTACTTAAGGTGACCATGTAATTAGGAATGAAAGATTGGTAGTTATTTTGTAATATAGTGAACTGTTATGTTATGTATAACTTCTTGGGAAGCTTTATGAACTTATATATATATATATATGTATAAATTGTAATGTTATTAGAAATTTGCACTATTTATAATAATTGTAGTTTAATTGTTAATCGGACTATTTACTTCAAAGTGAGGAGTCGTTGATGCTTTGTGTAGGTCATGTCTATGGTAGGTACTGTGAGGCCAGTTACTATCATAGAATGGTTTATACGGCGGGACTGTTACGATTCTGCAACTTCGGGCGTAACATATACTACTTTAGTTTTTCATTTATATTTGATTCTATTCTTGTAACCAATAAGCTGATCCATATCACCACCGGTGTGCCAATATACTTAACTCTTAAAGCAATTTGCTTTCCTTTTGTTCTCTTAGCTGGCATGTTAGCTCATCCAAATACCGATAAGCTGGTTCTTCAGATTTCAAGCGCGAATTAATATTGCATCACACCATTTCTCCCCCATCCTTCTGCTAAAACCATTCTTTCTCTTCCCTGAAACCCTATAATCCTTCTCTCTCTTCAATCTTCCATCTCCAAACTCTCAAAATCAAAATTTTTCTTCATCAATCATCTCCAAATCCACACAATCTCTCATTAATCCCTTTACTTATTCAAATTATACTATCTTCTCCTTCACACAACCTTCTTTCTCTACCAACCTCCTATCCACCATTATGATGCCACCTTGATGAACTATAGCAACTTCTAGATGAATTATCATAACTCATCATGCCTCATTCCTCCTTTAGTTTAAAGATGATGTCTATAAGTTGCATAAATTGTTAACTTCCAATCTATTTTGTATATGCTCTTCATTATGTTTTTCTCATGTTATGAATTTAGCCATTAGCTACTACTATTGTTATTTTTTGTTGTCTTACCTTCGTTGTTATCTTGACTTTTATTGCTTATGTTGCTTGTATATATTGTTGAGTACTTGTGGTTCATGTATCTCATAGAGTTATTACACTCCCCATGGTTGGCTCATATTTTTTAACATTTGATGTGGCATGGGCTGATTTTGATGAATTCATTATGAAATTTTATTTGGCATGGTTTTTAGCTTCTTTGATTTCACTTTTGTAAGGAGCATATCCTAAGGCTTAAGCTGGGATTATGCTAAAATTTTGACTTAAATCCTCTTACCTCTTCACTGCCTGGATCTTCCTCTTTTTTTTTTTTAATGAGGCCAAAAGGGGAGAAATATTTAAGTTGTTAGAATGTTAAAACATATATTACATTGAATTGATAATAGTTACTCAACATATGATATTGATCCTATAACTTTGGCATATCTTGATTCTTTAAAAGTTTGATATTCCTTATGTAAAGTTATTAAGAAGAGAGACTTAGTTCCTTAGCACATTAATATACTCTCATTTTGCAAGCACTCACTTGATCTTATTCAATTGTCAAATATCTTAAAATTGAGTGCTAAATTGAGGGGTAGCATTAAATTGAAGGGAGCATTAGATTGAGGGGGGGGGGGGTATTAGATTAAGGGGAAGCATTAGATTGAGGGGGGGCATTAGATTAAGGGTGAACATTTAATGTATAAGAGTTTTTATCCTCATAAAAAAGAGGGAGATTGTTGAACCTAATGTCCATTATTTGATTTTGATGAGAATAAAACAAAAAGTGTATATCTAAACATGTTGTTTTTAAAGAGAACAAAAACAAGTAGATGATTAAACTAAGTATTACATGATTATTTTTAGATAATTGAATAAGTTCAATTAGCTTACTTAATGATTAAATATATCAATTATCTCTATAAGAAATTTAATCTTTTGAAGTGGTTATCAAATGATCTTGAAGTTATATTGCAAAGAGTATTCGTTTGTTATGTGTTAAGAGAATTTTCAGGTGATATTTAGCCTACCAGGTTGATGGCTCAAGGAAGAACCAAGCTGACGGTATAAAGCTCTGGAAAACATAAAGAAAAGCTCACTAACCTGGAAGAACCAGCTTGCCTGTAGAGTAATTTTTATCGACTTATCGATAGTTTAAGTATCGACATGTCGATAAGTCAGATTCAACTAGCCAGTGGATCATTGAATGCATTGTAATGGGAAGAAATGAATGAGATAATATAAATGCTCAACAACTCGACCAAGGATAGAAGAGAACTAATCTTTTGCAGTAATATTTCAACATTCTCTTATATTCTTGTTGTCTATAATTTTCATTGTCTCTTGTACCATAAATTGCTAATATTTAGAGAGAATTGAAGTATAGTGCTTGCGAGCTATTAGTTGTAAGCATTGAGAGTTAAAAGCACTACACCAATAATTCTTGAGATTGAGTTTTTGTAGTGGGTTGAGATTGAGTTTTGGGTTCAGAGTTGATACTATGATTTGTGTTAAGAGTTATGAGTATGAAACTTGTGTAATCAAGTTTATGTTTGTATAGCTTTTGGAGCTTGGATTGAGAAATCAATAAAGTGGAGTGAAGTCCTTGGTTGGAGGCATTGTGTGTCCATAGAGATTAGGGGGCAGTCTGAACTCTACATTATATCCGGCTTGATCTTTTTTATCCCTATCTCTTTTAATTTCCGCACTTATTATTGTTCTATTGTTTCTTTGATTACTCCTATTATTGCATTTAGTTGTTTATATCAGACAACAAATGTTATTTGTCCTTAAAACATAAGGTACTTTGACTTAGAGATTTGGTTTGTAGAAAATTGAAGTCAATTGGCATATGAGAGAATCAAGGGAAGCTCTATACAAATTAGAAGGATCCTGTTAGAATCATAGAAGTAGTAAGTGAGGGAGCTTATTGACTAGAAAGGCAAGATGGAATAATCATCCCTCGAGTGTAGAATGTCGAGAATTTGAAGCTTTGCTTTACTTAGTTCCTTTGCAATTATGGTTTGTTTCTATTCTGTTTTGAACATTGTAAGGTGATGGCCTTGTTTCAAGTATGAAATGTTAATTTTAAGTTTATGAGTATATCTACTTCCCATTGTTTTCATTCCAGATCAATGCATGATTAACAAATTAATGAAGTCTTGGCTATACAGAGAACGAACTAATATTTAAGAAGTTTAGACCTACAATAGTTAACGAGATTAATAACATCAATTCTTTTTTAATAATATGCTGAGAAACTAGAGAATGAACTCTATTATGCCTTTAATAGGGAATCTCACAGCTAAGGAAAAAAACACTGGTTCACATCCTATGTGACTAACGAACGCTATGTCTACGAAAAGACATTTAACATGCACATGAAATAAAATGTGCCAAAAAGAAAGAAAAATGTATGTGAAATAAAACGTACCGAAAAGGGAATAACTTGTGTATAAAATGAAATGTAATGGAAAAAAAAGGAATAAATGTTGAACATCTCATTATATATAGGTTAGCATGTAATCATATTATGTCCATACAACTTTTACAAAATAAATTACAAATTATAGAAAACCTTAAGAATCCAGATGTTTTATTCTTTGATTGAACGAAGTATTGTTCTGATTAGAAGAAGATGAGACCTTTTTAGAGCTTACTTCTTTTTTGACACTAGGGGTTTTAAAGTAGGTGAAGTCTCTTTACGAACATTGGTGTCTCCTTAGATAATGGTTTCCTTACCATCAATGGGAACTTCAATATTAACTTCAATATTGTTGCCTTGTTCTTGAACCTCTATCTCTGTTTCCTCATTAACTTCTTCATCGTTACTGCTATCATCATTGTCAACAACATCGGTAAAGTCTAAGTAAGATAGATCATAGTTAGGGTAAATCTTTAAGATCTCTTTCTTATCCTATTAGACCCCTTATAGAAGCTTCTTTTAAAGCAATTTTTCCCTTTACTACGACTAGGAGTAAAGATTTCTAGTGCTTCCTCCATGAAAGTCTTCTTTTTAGCATTCTTCTTAATTTGGAAAAACAAATCTCAAGCTTAGAGTTGTTTATCTCATTCCTTTATTTTCATTCTTAACCTATCATTTCATCACTCATCAAGGTTATTGTTTGTCCTAACCCTTAGGACTCATCTTGCTTTTTGCAAAGCTTTTCTTTCAAGTCCTTAACCTCCTTATATAGCTTTCATTCTTGGCCTTGAGGCTAAAGACTTCATTGGCGATAATGAATATCCCAAACCCTTTTTGGTAGAAAGCTCTTCTTGTGTTTCTTGGCCTCCATCTCGGCCTTGATTCTCACATTCTTAACCATGATATTTTGAGCCTTTAAGGAGTTATATGCCTCCTTAACCTTTTACAATAAAATAATAAAGTCAAATAAGTTCTTTTTTCTAAACAAAGCAACAAATGTAAATATTACCTCATTAATTTCTTTCTTAGCTTCATCTAGAGCCGTTTAAAACATGACTGCTAATTTGTACACATACAAAATTATGTCAGAAATTGTACATGAGCGTAAACAAAAAGCTGATTGTTACTTACATCATATAAATTGGTGACAATATGGCCTTTATTTCAATTGCCTACTCTGTCTACATCCTTCTTTGTAATCACCCTATCTCTAGGGAGAATAACTCCCTCCATCAGGGCTAAGGATTTTGCCTTATCACCTAAGTTTAAATCAGTATGCATTACATTCTAGCTCCAACATGGCACGAAGTATTTACCCACATCGTGGTTGGGGATAAACTTGGTAGAATTGATGTCGAGAGCTTTATTTCTCATAGCCCCCTTCATGTTCTTGTTTAGATCCATGCTTTTCTTGGATGGGGGGTTAACTAGCAAGCTCTTTCCTTCTTCTTTTTTTGGGGGACTCAGCTCATTATTTTTTTTAGCTTGGTAGACCTTTCGCTGTCTCCTGAGGAATGCCCTCGACACTACTGTTATCACCGATCTCTTGGCAAGATTCATTCAACGTTTCTCCTCGAGGAATGTTTACTAAGAAGGGATCACCTCAAGTTATGTAGCCTTAATAGCTCCAAAATGTTTAGTCCCTTAACCTTTATCGGAGGGAAAAAGTCCCCTTTTTCATAGTAGTAGCCTACTTCATAGCTTTCTCTTTGGTAATATTATTTGGC
The DNA here is from genome assembly GCA_024138005.1 of Lumnitzera racemosa. Lineage (NCBI taxonomy): Eukaryota > Viridiplantae > Streptophyta > Magnoliopsida > Myrtales > Combretaceae > Lumnitzera > Lumnitzera racemosa. The sequence goes on from JAMXBC010000703.1 coordinate 10,621, forward strand.
ATAGGCGACCGAGTAATGGGGGCTTTGATAGCCATACATTTATCAAGCTTTTAGCTTTTTAGCCTTTGCTTGGGCCAAATAGTTTGGTGGGATTTACATTACCTATACCCATGTCTGCAAAAAAAAAAAAAAGAGGAGTATTATAAATAGGAAAGAGAGAAAGATCAAAACTTACAAGGTTCGTATCAAGCGAAGCTCAAAGATAATTTTTATTCCCTTGAAAATTAGAACAGCTTTCCTTTTGTAGCTTTTTCTGGTACGGTGATTATTCTAGCTCTTACCTTCTTTATCAGAAAAGATTAGATCCCTACTCTCATTTTGTTTTATTATTCTCTTGGCATCCTAAAATAACATTTTATTTTTTCTTCTTTCTTGAATCTTTTTGGCTGCAGTAACGTCATTTGAAATCAATTCGATGTCTTTAGTGTAATGAGCTTAATCTATTAGGTCCAAAAATCCAAATCCCCATCCAACGTAATGAAAACAAATTTATCATGCCACTTGTAGATTTTGGACTCCAAATAAATGAATTTATGACCATGCCCGGGTACCACGAAATAACCTATCGGTTTTTATTATTATAAGAAAAAAAAATATTGAATAAAGAGGGGATGGCCCCAATTCAATCTCTTCATAGATTATTTCAAATGCTATAAGAAACTTTAAGTATTTTGGGGAAAAAACTTAGTGAACCCCAAAAAAAATTAAAGAATTGTTTCATAAAAATAGAAAATGGGAAATGTAGTCCGAAATTAAAGTATTTTAGATATATGTGGAGTTCTCAGTTTATTAGAAAACACACATACTCATCCTCCCTCGGCTTATGCAAATTTTATGTCTCAAGAAGATCTTGCCAATATTTATTATACTTCGAGACGAATGTCTTAATGGCACCGCTCGCTGCTCTATCTAGGAAATCATTATCAAAAAATATATTATTATATAATTACCTAGCAATAGATCTTCCTTCCCTATCATTTGGATAGTTACCCACTTGAAGAGCATTGATGCGAGCAAGTTTTTCCCATTTCTCTATTGTGCTATTTGTTAAACTACTTAAAGAACATGCCGAATCATTCCTCTTTTTTCTTTTGGGGGGGATGGGATAGGGAAGGGGTGTAGGTTGGTGGAAGAAGTAGCCTCAAATATGGTTATTTCATAATCTAAAAGTATAAGTCGACGTATGATGCTTCAAACCATACCTTATACCTAATTGAAGTTATATGAGAAAATCACAATGTAGATGAAAACTCTAAAAGTGAAATGAGAGAAAAGCAAGAAATCATTACCAAAATGGGAAAATCCTTTATATATGAACAATCTCTTCCCGTAGCCTTAACATGCTTCACATAGGAATGCGGTTGTAATTAGATGGTCAAGTTTGATTAGTGATACATGCTATGAGTTAGAAATTTGACGGTGATCATGCTATTGACAATTACTAGCCTATACAACGTGATAATGGCTAGGATGACAGCTATCGCGTTTGCTACCATATAAAGTGAATGGATGGAAAAAGTTAAAAGCCTATAACCTTTCACTTAGGATACGATTCGTTGCATTTCAAAATAAAAATTAAACCTTCTTATGTCACTTAGCATTTAGGAAACTCATAACCATCCAACTGCCTAAATTGAGCATCCAGCTTTATTACTCCCATAGCCAAATTCTCAACCACAGGAGTTGGGAGACAAATATTGATAGTCAAATTTCACCCTAAAATATTACTTAGCTATTCAATTGCCTAAAAGATGACTAATATTACTCCCAATTAGTGCTGACTAAGGCTCAGTCTACTTAATTAGCCTTAAAGCCTGGCTTATTAATATGTCCAGTTTGAACTTAGGAAAGTGGCTTGAACAATTATGATTTGGTATGATCTCATTACATAACCACCTACTACCCTTATATTTTAGGCATGTGTTTGATTATAAGATCTCCATGTAGACCATAACCAATGATTAACAACAATTTCAAACATTCGATATTTGCCTATAAATATGGAAACAAAGTAGTGAAAGAACTGTCTTATGACCTTCAACTTTATACTTATTCACTCATCTTTCTCAAAAATAACTACTGACTTAAGCATTAGAGTGGCGATACCGAACTCGCTCAAGTACTACTTAACATCTACTTATGCTTTTACAAGTACACAACTTTACCCCAAAATCATCCAACAACAATAATCCCTGCTGCCTTTCTTTCAACATTCTTGTAACTTGTCCAATTTGATTTTCTAAGTTATAGACTGAAGCCTCTTGATTCCTTAGAAAAGTCTCTGTCTATTGCATGTACGCTTCATTAGATTGAAAGTATTTTTCTAAGAGACTAAAATTTCTTTTCTAAGGCTAATGAAAGAACTATAGGCTACTGAAGCCTAATTGGAGGCAAGTTTGATCTTTGCTATGGTTGGTTCCATGCATGTCATTGCTACTATTGACTTTAACTTTGACCTCCCATTGAGAGATTAAGGTAATCCCTCTGCCCTAGGTTGTAGGTATTGTTGTAGGGATTATATTAAGGTCTGTAGACACCTCATTTTTGTTTTTTATTTTAGTATTTTTATTGGGCTAAGTGTGATAAAAAAAATAAAAAAAGAGAAAGCAAATAAATAATTAAGTAAAAATATACAAAAAAAATAAAAAATGAAAATAAAGTGTTGAATCGAGTCCAATTGATTCGAATTGAATGATGGTATATGTTCAATTTAATAAAATCTAAGTTGTTAAGGGATCGAGCTTCATTAAAATATTAATTAGTCTAGTTTGATATAAAGAGGATTTTTATCTAATTTATAGTAGGCTAAAATAGACTTAGGATTTGTTAATAAGTTATTGAGCTAAATCAAGTTAGATTGAGTCGAGCTTGAAAAACAGAAAGCCTAAATCAAAATAGGGTTTTTAGAAACTAGGTCGAATTTTGAAATAATCTAAATCATATCTTCTGTATCTAAGCTTCATTATCATATCTTTCGTATCTAGGGTTTGTTAAGAAAAAATCTATACCTAAAAAGACACGAAAGATTTGATTATGCAGTTTATAAATAGTGAGTCAACAGTAATGTCTAAAAGTTTTTCACAATCCCCAACATTTAATACAATATCACTACACTCATCCATACAATTTACATCCACGCAACACACCATCTCACTACCCCTCACTCATACTTTACCGCCCTTGACTCACTCCACTCTTGTCGAACACACCCTTCAATCTTTACTCTCTCATGCCCCTTCATATACACTTAACACACTCTACTTGCTTGATCACTCACCCACTACACCAATACACACTTGAACACTACCTTCACTCATTGACACTCAGTCACACATACGAATACATGCCCTCTCACCTACTACTCTAACACACCACACTCCACTTACCTAAGCATTGCCCTCACTCGGTCACACACACTGCAACACGCATTACCACACATTTCTGTTGATACACTTGCCTATACACATACATCTGACATGTCTTATGCTACATATACGACACTACCTTACTAACCACTCACACATGCATCCATGTTCCAACACTCATACATAGAATCCAAAGCACTCATACACATAATCTAAAGCACTCATACACACATAGTTGCATTGATTATTCACTAGCATAATACACCACATTATATCTTACACATACGTACACTTGTACTTGACACAATACATACACATACAAATGCACACACGATCCACTTTGTGTTCAAACATGACTCATTGCCATGCATGATCAACACAGCATCACTCACGTGTACAATCAATTTCATACTAAGCATGCGAATGTAGTCTAGACGATCATGACAATAAACACAAATACATCGATCATGCCTGACTCAACCACTTTAGGTAATAAAAAATTATTTTCTTTAATTAGTTATTTTATTTTAATTAGTTAATTTAATTATTTTTACTAATTTATTTTTTAGTACAGGTTTTTAATATATATTTTTAATTGTCATATCATTTGATTCATTTTTTAGATAATATGAATTTTTGATAATTTAGTTAAGTTGCTTCTTTTTAACTAGAAGTAGCATTTTTTGAAAAATAGCATATCTTCTCTCTGAAATCAATATCTTCATAGAAAAAATGTATCCAAGATATGTATTTTAGAATATCTTCCATATAAGATTTAGAAAAATTATTTTTTTTTACATGTAGTGATTTCTTTTAAAAAATATAATAATAAAAATCATAACTAGAGTTTTCAAAAACATTTAGTTAGTTTTTTTTTAAATAGATTCATGAAATTAGATTTTTTTAGGTTTTTTAAAAAGACAATAAATGGTTAAATAAATGTAAATTCAGTTCAATTTCCAAAAATAAAAAAAAATCTACCTACTAAACATTTAAAAAAAAGAACTATGATGGTTTATTCCCTATTAGAAGATGCATAGGCACTTTCGGGACAACAGTATAAAAAATTTTTAAAAACTTTTTTTTCCTTGAAATTTTGAAATAAAAAATCATAAAAAATTTATTTTAGTTACACTTTTGCATATTT
>JAMXBC010000704.1:0-15123 GCA_024138005.1 Lumnitzera racemosa
AACGGGGAAACTACCGAAACCTTACCCCACCGAGGAAGTTTTCTCCTCGTTGGAGAAGAAAGCCAACGTCGTTTTTCTTCGTCATCATCTTCGGCTTCGACGGAAGTGAAGATAAAGAATAACGAAGAAGCAGCTGGAGGAGTTGTTAGGGAGACTGGACGTGAAGGAGCTGTCGGTGAATCAAGTGATAGCACTGTTGATGAATCCGGCGAGATGAGTTTGGGACGAATCAAAAAGCTTGGAGGCCTAAGTTACAGAGCATCCCGAGAGCATCTAGCCAGTTAGGGTAGACTGATATACTGTTATGCGAATATGGGAGAGAGAGAGGGGTTAGGTTAGATTTGATTTGAAATTTTTTTTTCTTTTTTTTTTTCGCCAAAGATGTAAATTAATTTAACGTTTTCGATTTGAAGAATACTAATGTAGTAATGCACATTACACACATAAAAATAAAATCATACTATAATGGGCAAAAAAATTCAGGTTTTTTATTTTATTATTATTATTTTTTAATTTTGTATAGTAGTTTCTCTCTCTCTCTCTCTCACTTTTCCCAACAATTTAGGTGGCAGAATGTGATTTTACTAAACCATAAATAATTTTTGAGGATAGCAAAATAAATAAGACATTTACCGAAAAAATAGATAAGACAAGTTATAAATCAATGAAATACTTTTATAAAATTTTAGAGATTATTGAAGAAATAATTTAGAAATTTTTTAAGCTAGGGAACCGAGGGCGGAAAACCTGCTAAAGGCAAAATATATATATATATATATATATATATATATTTAGTGGTCCATGGTTTTGATACTTATATTTGTTATGTTAGAAAAATTAGAACTACATGACCACTTACAAAATATTTACATGTTTCGCCGAGAAAAAAAAAATTACATATTATAGTTTTTAGATTTAAATGATTAGATAATAAAATAAACAATTTCAAAATCGGACCGGAAAATAACTTTTTTTTTTTAATACCTAATTACTATTGCCAAATGGTCCACATAAAAAACTATCACTGTTAATAAAGCCATTTGTCGAATCGAGTGACAATAATGCGGAATTTTCTTACCTGCCCACATCCCACGCATGGTGCCATACATTATTAAGAATACGTTGGGTTTTCCAATAGCCAATCATATGGTGTCCATAAGGTAAGTGTCGTTATATTTAATATTCCGTGAGTTCATAGTAATAATATTGCATCAACAGAAAGGACTCGCGTTATGAATACTTCAAAAATATAAGTTTTCTTCTATTTTTCCATATAAATAGATAATTTTTCTGCATAATTTAATAATTTTACATTAACCTCCATGCCAATTGAAACTTCTATTTCAACTATAACTTTTACATCTATCTTTTATTTTTTATTACATAATCCTAATATTTTTGGATACATAAGATATCAACAAATACTGAGAACTTGCAACAGTAGCGACAATGTTGAATCAAGCTTCTGAGTTCTCTCACGGAAGTGAAGTAAATCGGTTATTGGTTTGAGCAGAAAAATGAAAAGTATTTATTCATCTCAATGAAAAATGATCATCACAAGTAATATTTATACAGTGCCTTCAACTAATTAACTAATCTAACTAACTATAGATCGCTGGATTATATTATACATATATTTGACAACTCAGCATACAAACAGAATAAATACAAAAACTATTTACAGCGGCTAGTAGAACAGAGATATCAACAATACATATATCCTTCAAACCCCATGCCCCTCTCAAGTTGGTGCTATACAAAAGCCTAACGTGGACTGGCAAACTGTAGCGTGCTTAAGTGACTAGTTTAGTGAGAAAATTAGCCAGCTGAGTATGAAAATTAACATAAATGATGAGAAGAAAGCCTTTAGTAATTTTATCACACGTGAAATGAGTATCAATAGCAATGTGTTTACTATAAACATGGAGATAAAGATGATTAGCAAGCAATTGGTAGATTTATTATCACAAAATAAAGTGATTGGAGTGGAAAATGGAATCTATAAATCCTGAAGAAGTAAGAAAGCCAAAGTAGTTCCTTGGTATTGGAAGCCAAGCTCCTATATTTGGCCTCCGGAAAGATGTGGAAATTGTAACCAAGAAATAAGAGAAGGGCCCAACAAAGTATAATAACCAATGATAAATTTAATATCTAGGACAAATCCTCCCCAATTTGAGTCAGGGTTAGCAAAACAAGAGGATTATCGACTGAATAGAAACAAACTAAGATCCACAGTTCCTTTACAATACTTTAAAACATGTAGGTAGCTTTAAGATGTGTAACACAAGGAGAAGCCAAAAATTATCTAAGCTTGTGTATAGTAAACAAAACACCTAGCCAAGTATAAAAGGCAGCCTACAAGTCGTTTATAGACTGTAGGATCATCAAGTAAATCATCTTCTGCTGTGGCAAGATTAAGACCTATTAGAAGAGGGCATTTAGTAAGCTTAGAGGTAGACAATCCTGAATTAATCAACAAGTTTGTAATGTATTTACGTTGATGAAGTAAAAGCCCTTATGCATTGTGATAGAGTTCATACCAAGAAAAATATAAACCTGACCTAGAAGCTTAATTGTAAAGGTCTGATGAAGTTGTTGTTTTAAATTGTTAATAGTAGGAATACTTGTACCAGAAAGAAGAATGTCATCTATGTAAAGCAACACAATTAAAAATTTACCATAATAGAGCAGGTGAATAATGAGTGATCATGAGGAGATTGAGTGAACCCTTATTAACTAAAAATTAGAGATTTCAAGGTTCCATTGTCGTAAGCTTGTGTAAGCTTCTATAAAAACTTCAATAACTGACAAACTTGACCTTGTACACATTTAAAGTAACTAGGTAAAGGCAACATATAAATTTCTTTGTTTAAAAACCGTGGAAGAAGGCGTTATTAATATCAACTTAGAGTAATGGTCATCCTTTCATTGTTGCTACAGCTAGTAGATAAAAACTATGCAAAAATTGGCAATAGGGGAATACATTTGATTTTGTATGCCTACTTACAGCCAATAGGGCATTTTCCTTTAGATAATGATACCAATTCTTAAGTATTATTTTTTTTAATAGCTTATAGCTCTTTGTTCGTTACATTAATCGAATTGTCATCTAAAGCTACTTGAGAATAACAAGTAAGCTCTTTATTAGTAAAGACATTACAAGTGATGAAGTGTAGTCAATAGATAACCATGAAAGCTAGCAGCATAAACCAAAGGATGTATGATAAAAGAATTACGAGGAAGGAAGAAAATAAAGTACCAAAACAAATAGAATGAATAGTATAACATAATCGGCAAGCCAACGATATGAACAGTTCGAGTAGACTTACGAAGACCAGAAGTTGGGATAGAGGTAGATGGAATTGAAGTATGTGTAGGAGAGCTAGAAAAGTGTTGAATGTATGGTGTGTCAAATAAAGAAACAAGAGGTAATGTAGGAGAAGACTGTGAATAAAGTGAATTAATGTTTTCTAAGTGATTGGCCTTCTTTAAATGGAATCGAATCTTTGTAATATCACATCCCTACTAACAAAAGACATTTTTCTTGCAAGATCATACACTACATATCCTTTGTAGCCTTGAGCATATCCAAGAAAGACATAACGAAGTCCCTAAGATCAAATTTTTCTTTGTGCACATTCAAATTAGTACAATAGTACAAACATCCCATAATTCGTAAATGAACATATGAAGGTTGTATTCCAAATAGTCTTTGATATAGGGTTTGTATTGTATGTTTCCATTAGCATTCGATTGATTGAGTAGGTGGCTATCAAGATGCAATCCCCAAATACAAAAAAAAAAAAAAAAAAAACTTTGGTAGTCTAACATATATCCTTAATGCTCTAGCAATGTCTAGTAGATGACGATGTTTACGTTCTACTTTGCTATTCTATCCTAGGGTGAAAGGAATAGATTTTGGCGTAAGATGCCATAGGTTGCAAACAATTGAGAACATGCTTGGGAAACAAATTTCATGCCACTATCAATACAAATATGCTTTTGTGATAGAAAAATGGTTTTATGTATGATGAATAAGGGTTTCCAATGTAGAAAGTGTTTATATTTTGTTTAAGCAAGTGGGTCCATGTTCCTCTCAAAAGATCATCTACAATTGTCATAAAGTATTACTCCCCTATCCGGCAAGGTATCTGAAAGGGCCCCTATAAATCCACATGTAATAACTCAAAGGTAAACTTAGAAACAAATTCACTTCTAGGGAAGAAAAAGGATGAATTTGGCTAAATGGCAAGTATTGTAAGGAATTTATTCAAAGGTAGATGTTTGGCAATAGGAAGATGTTCTAATTAGGATAATGAAGGTGTATCCAAGTTTGCTATGAAACAACATTAACTTTGAATTATAAGAAGTTGCAACACTGTGTAAAGAAGTACACTAGAAATCAGGTCTTACATTAATGTTTGTACAAGAATCAACAGAAGAATAGTACAAAACATATAGACCATGACGTGCATCCGTTGTAAGAGGAGTATTTTTAGTTGTCAGGTCCTATAAAGAATAAGAATGTTTATAAAAAATGGTAAGAGATTGGTTAGTTATGAGTTTTTGAATAAACAACAAACTATGCTTGAAATCAGGCATAAGTAACACATTTTAAAGGATGATATTTTGATGAAGATGCACAAATCCTATAACATACATTTTCTTTTGAGTACCTTCGCGTAGAGTGATGATTATAGGCTTGTGAAGATAATGTTTATCAAACATTAGACTCCAATAGAGTCTTGTGACCATTTGCTCCTGTATCCACATCCAAAGATCCTGCTTATCATTAACAATAGCTAAATGAGTAAAGGATTGAAGCGTACCTACATAATGAGTTGCTGGATTAGTTGTATTTCTTCTATTTCTAGTACATGTTTTCCTTTCATCATTCTCATTACTTCATGGCAAGCAGTCTTCAAAATTTTTTGGTCCAAAACAAACACATTAGTAGAGTCAAAATCAAGAGGAGTATCTACTATCATACCACAACTTGTATGATAGTTTGATGTAGAGCTTGACTTTCAAATTCTTACTTCTTTTAGTTTACCTCCCTTTATACCACTCCGAATACCTATAATCTTAAAGCATAACGCAACCGAATGTCTATCCATATGATAATGCTTACATTTGAGTTTATTGCATCTAGCATGCTTTTTATCTCTAACATTCATGTTCTTACTATATAGAAAAGCTACAGCATTAGCATCAATTGAGAAAACATTCGAAAGCTGCCTTTGTTTCTCTTCTTAACAAACTAAGTAGAATGTGCGCGAACACTTAAAAGTGGATTAATTAATATAATTTTAACTTCGCACAGACTTATGCATCAAATCAGCCAAGTAGAAGTTGAATTGTTTTGCCCCTAGATTCATACTTAGCAATCTTCCTTCAAATTACATGTGCAGTACTTTAGCCTACTACACAAGCAGCTAGGATAAGGATGTAGTCTTGCAATTCCTCCATAATCTCTTCAATTGGTTATAATACTTATTTACAGTTAAATTTCCTTGATGCACATTAGATATCTATTGTTTTAGCAAAAATATAATGGTCCATTTACCTGTCCATATTACTCATACAGCTCTTTCCAAGGTTTTGTAGAAGATTGAGTATAGATGAAGCTCTACACAATTTCTCTATTCATCGAATTAAGTAGCTAACACCTCATTAAATAATTAAATTTAGTTTATCTTACAAATCATTAGTATTTATTTTAGGTTTAAGAATTGTCCCATCAATGAATCTTAACTTTAATTTTGCTCTAAAGCCATGTGAATAGAATAACTTCATGCCATGAATGTAGATCCGATAATTAATATATTGTCAATTGACATTCCTAGATTATCATATCTAGAAATGTGCAATGGATTTATTATAGAAAGGTCAAACTGTACTACTTCTTGATTCATCCTTGAATTAAAATTCAACTGTGAAACAACAAGGCAATTACGAAGTTGTAATTGAAACAAATAAAAGATTGTTATCATTGCCTTTAATACCATGAGAACTTGCAACAATAGCGGCAATGTCTAATCAAGCTTCTAAGTTCTCTCACAAAAGTGAAGTAAATCGGTATTGGTTTGAGTAGAAAAATGAGTAGTATTTATTCATCTTAATGAAAAAATCATTTGTTACAAGCAGTATTATATAGGCCTTAAACCAACTAACAAAACTAACTAACTATGATAGCCGATTATATTACGCGTATATTCGATATAACTCAGCATATAAATAGAATAGTATAAAAACTATTTACAGTAGTTAGTAGAACAAAGATATTAGTAGAGATATCAACAAATACATATATCCTTTACACTAACCCCCTACCTTCCTTAATTTTATAAATATGCCTCCCTTTCACTATAGTAATCCCAATTTTTTAAACTCATAACTTTCAAGATTATGGTATACTTTTAAGATTTTTTTTTTTTGGGATGATTGAGAAAAGGAAAAAAAATTCGAATCTTTAAGTGCTGAAATGTCAATTTTGGGTTTTTTTTCCCAACAATTTTGGGGTTTATTAATCTATTTTTCACCTATTTGTTTGGAAAAATAATTTCATTTTAGATAAGTGGCATAAAGAAGGAGAGATACGATTTTAGGGGATGGCAAGAACATTACCAATGGTCCTATTTGAGCTTTCAACTATTGTTTAGACGATAACAAATGAAAATATGGATGTTTTTAGAATATTTATTGGAAGGTTAAATAGCAAAAATTTTATTATATTTATATATTTTCTCTTTCCAGGAAGTACAATCATTCTTAAAAATATAATTTTTTTTCGATTTTTAATACTCAAGGACATATATTGATGGGACCAAATAAAAGAAAAGAGATGTTAAAAACGATATGTCTTAGTGACAAAAAAGGGGTTTAAAAGTAGTTTCTAGTGGTACCAGTGATGGACATCAACATACTTTTGTTATAGTGGACCAAAGTTATTTGGGGTTAAATTGGGGACATTCCCCATTAAATAAAAACTCAAAATCACTCTTATCATCTTTTAAATTTATTGAACAATGAAAAACTATAAAAATTACACAATAATAAATACTAAAAAAAATGTCTAGAAAATTTTTACATAAAACAACAAATGTTAGAATTAAATAATTATAAATCAAACATAAAAGAAAACTGAAATGTAAATTTTTATATCATGTACAACATGTAGAAAGTCTAGGGTAACTACAAATATAAGCTGCTGTATTTGCTCCATCTGTGCCTAGACTCTACAATCAAATTTTTAGCATTTGGACTCTCAAATCTTCGATATTACTCTCATACAAACTTTTTGTTTTTTAATGGAGGATATGACCTTGTTATAATCAACTACCTTCGACTGCATGAACTATTAGGGATAGATTTGGGGGTGGTATGGAGGGAATAGGGGCCTTACGTCCCTAAGTTGAGCAAATATTAATTTTTGAATAAAGGTAATATATAAGCAAATTTAACATAATTTTAGGCCATGATTAGGAGGTTAGGTATTTATTAAATTCAAATTTCCTAAGTGTTATTCACTTTTTTCAAATGCATTTATTACTTGAATAACATTCTTTTTCAAACTTCTTTTCTATCTTCTCTTTTTACAATAACTAATAACATTAAATTCATTCATTAAAAAAAATCAAATTTCATAAAAAAACCATCATACATTTTTCTTATTAATAATACATTATAAATAAAAATTACTTTATCCATTTTACAAGTATTTTAGTATTATAAATTATCAACGAAATAATACCAATTAAATAACTTGGTTTGAAACATTCCTTTTTACAATTAGAATTGTGAAAATAAATGTGTTTTATTGAATAATTAATTGCAAAATAACTTATTTTCACAATGATATTTTTCACATTGCTAATAGAACAAATTTGTAAAGTTATCCGTTAAATACTCATATTTATTTTGAATTGCTATTTTTTCTCTACTTGCAATTTTCTATTCAATATCTTTTGTGATTTATTTTTAAATAAATCGGCATTATTTTATATATTAATTTTTGTTTTATTTTTGTAAATTGAAAAGTTACATTTCCTTAGTACATATAACAAAAGTTAATTTTCATTAAAATTATCTTAAAAAGAATTCTTCCATCTTATGAAGTTTTGGAAAATGTTATGAGTGCAATAGTTAATAGAATCCTTTTACATATGTAGGTATTATATGATTGCAATAGAAAGTGGATACTTTCCTACATTCCAATATCAACTTAATTAATAAGAATTTTACCTCAAGCATGTGATCCTCCACCAGTTCCTCTAAACTCCCCATAAGACCCATGCATAAAGTGAAAATAGCTTGCACTATATAGGTAACCTATGAAAAGTCTTAGGAGTTGAAACAAGACCTCATACATGCCTTAACCAATAAAAAACCCCTTGAGGATCTTAAATATGACATTTTTGCATTAATTAGAGAAGAATAAATTAAAATAACATTAACTAAATAAAAAATTCAAAACTAAAACAAAAGAAAATAGAAGTTCTCTTCTTTTCTTATCATGTGTAGTTTTTTTTTTTTTAATTTTTATTATCTTTTTTAAGTAAAATAACTAATAAAAAAATATCTTAAAAAGCATATGTTTTAAAAGATTCAAAAAAATAAGGGCCATCAATTATAAGATGGGGAGGATTAAAACACATATGGAGCAAAAAAGCAAGTTTATATTTAGAATTTATCATATGGTTTTGGAAAAATCACTCTTCAAAAAAACAAACAAGAAAAAAGAAAAAGAAGAAAAGTAAACTAATACCAGTGTGCAAACTCCAACTTAGGCCCATAAGCCATAGGCCTAGTTTAACATTATATTTCCTTTAATTATTAACACATCCAAAATTATATGTAATGGTAATAGTTTAAGATGAAAAATAAAGGAAAAAAGTTTGGAAGCATGCAAAATAACCACATCAGAAATTATAAATCCTTAATCTACCGAAGAAAATGTTAAGATGTGGAAACCTTACAAACAAAAATTTATGGATGTTTTTATGGTCCAATTCTTATTTTTAGGGAATCAATTTAGCTCTTCATCCCACTTTTAACTTATATTACTTTTTAAATTTTTTACCATCAAACTAATTATGAATTCAATAGTTTAAATTTTAAAAGAAAATAAATTAATTGAGAGATGAAAGGCTCAATCAATCCCATTAAATTGAGAAATGAGACCCTAAAAGCTCCTAAAGTTCATATACGAGTGATGTTGTGATGTTTTGATTATTTGCTTGTCCATTAAGTAAAAAACTAGATATCATGATTACAATTGAGAATGGGGGAAATGTATAGTTGGTAGAATAGGATAATATAACGAGAATAAGACTGTACTATATAAGGAGAAAAGATACGGTATAATATAATCATCTTATACCATATTTGGTTTGTACACTACTAAATGCAAACTTTTGAATAAATATATATAAAGAGGAATTTTTATACCATTATATATAATTTTTTGTTTTTCTCAATATTTAATCTTTTTTCTCATGTAACTAGGCCTACTTTGCCCAAACCCAATAATTAAAAAGTTTTATCCAATTTAGCATTATAAAATGATGGGTAACAAATGCTCTCGAGTATGTTAAAACTTAACTATTGATAGACTCTAACAAACAATGTAAATACTTCATTTCATAACAAAAACCATAAGACTTAGAAATTCTAATTTTAAGGAAGACTATTTTTTTATACTTAGACCTATTAACGAGACCTATTGATTTGAACAGGTTGAATAATTGAACTCAAAAACTAAATATGTTTTTAACAGCATCAAACAGGTCCTTCTCATGCCTCAAATAAGTAGAGCCACAACATCTCATGTATAAAAATATCTTAAGATTAGAACTAGCCTCATGACTGCTATCATAAACTTAGTCTTATAAGGGATACTCGACTCGATTGCTTTGAAGTATCCAGTTTTTGTATATCTTTGATATAAAACTTTTTGGTGTAATCTTTTAAAATAACTTTATAATAAATCAGTAATACTTTTCTATAGTGAAAATTTATATATAAATTTAAATTTGAAATAAAAGTTTATAGATCCATAGGGATTTGAAATAAATTTTAAACCAATAATTGAAAACTGTTAGGTCGCCCAATGGGCAATTAGATTTCTAGAAAGGAAAAACCATGAAGGAGATAAATCCAACCATGTCTTCAATATCCTCACTCCCTAATCTCGTTTTTAAATCATTTGGAATCGAAAAAATTGCTACATTTGACTCTTAACCTATAAAAAAATTTATAGGCGAATAAGCAATAATTTGCTTCATAAATAGGACAAAGACAAAAGTATGCATCCAACACAAATCATCCAAGGTAGATGCAATGCATGTATAAGAAGTGCTATCACACGATGTTATCCGATCCATCATAAGATTAGAGAAATTTCTCTTACTCTTATCAGCGTTAAGGAGTTTAATGTTACGCTCTAATCTGCCTGAAACTACCTTCGAATCATGGTCCCCAACCTTACTACGATCTCCTTTCCTATTACTTAGTTTAATTAAGGTAAAGAAAAATACTATTTTAACTATCTTCATTGATAGGTCTGTGTTTGGCCTAATAATCCTAACCGTTTTCTCATAATGAGTTGTAATGTTGTTAGGTTAAGTTAAGGATTGATTTAAGTTAGTCCATTGTTATACTGCGATCAACCAATTGAAGACAATCTAAGCAGGTGACATATATCAATAATCAACCACATATAATGCACGTGCACAATTAATTACTTACAATCACAACAAATACATACTCAATTCCCTACGTACTCTATAAAATAGTACTTTGAAATATTATGAGGCATTGATCCCACTTACATAGTCTTTAGTTGCTTGAATTGATTGTATTTGTCTAGTGCTACTCAACTTCTTTGGTTACTTTTTCAATACTTTCTACTTTAGTTGTACGCTTTATAGTCCAACTAGGTCCATATGATATGATCTCTTCTTGCCAGTCTCTTTGGTGGCCGTTATCTTCGGTTGATACTCTTAGTTTCCTTGCACAACATAACAATAATATGCTTATTAATTATGAGATTGGATTCATCGTGTTTTGAGTTATTGCATCATTTAGGTATAATCATGGGAATTATTTATTTGAGCAAAAAATGTAAGCTCGCAACTTAGCAATTCGAAAATTAGTATGTAAATTTAGGGTGATCATAGAAATTGTCTAATTGTACCTAAATCTTACAATGAGATTAGAATAATTAGTGGAAGTGGTCCAATAAACTTGGTTTAGAAACAAATAAATGATAAAATAATAATAAAGCTAAATAGTTAATATAAATATATTAACTATTAATTATCAAAAACCCGTAAAACGAGTTTCAATAAATAACGGGCTTTTACAGATAAAATTATACAGGAACTAAAATTAATAAAAATAACATAAAACAATATTTAAAAAAAATATGTATGTCAGCTATCAGATTAAATATGTGGAAATATATATATTAGCAACTAATTAGTCCCAAAGTGTGTATATGTTATATATATTACAACCATATTGGTTAACCTACAACAAGAAAGATGGAAGTAAAGGATACCTAAAAGCATCAAGCAATTTAATGTGGCATGCTGATGGACAAAAAATGGGAAAGAATTTAACAATAAATGATGACTTGAAGACACATGTATATATTATAAAATTAGAAATGGACACATGTATGGTGGTTGTAAAACCAATTCGACTGACCCCTTAAGTGCTTTATAAGCACTATAGAAGCTTCATTTCATCAACTAGACAGAATTCAACTTCGGGAAATTAAGAAAACTTTAAGAGAAGCAAGAGGATATAAGAAGAACTTTAGGAATTTTCATAGAGAAAATCTGGTTGCAGGGAACTCAAGTAGTCAATTGAGACATGACAATTATCCAAGACCATAGTTTGAAGAGCACCTTACATCTTGCCACTCCAACACACACGCTGCCACTAGGGGTAGCCAGAGACTAGAATGCTGGTGAGTCTCGTAATTTGATTCAATTTTTGGTAAATTTCTAAAAAGATATTAATAATACCGAATCTTGTCCAAAATTAATGAAACTTGATATCCCTAAGCTATTTTATATGTAGAATCAAAGAAAAATGTTGCTTTTGTAAACTTAAGTCGTTTTATAATTGTCCTTGAGAAACTTTTAAAACCAAATGAATTTCACTTTTATTTGTTAGCACTTGATGTAATTTTGTTTTTGAATTTTTTTTAAAAAAAATATATAGAAGGATTCTGTGTGACAAGTTTTACTAAAAATTACTTGTTATTTTTTGTTAATTTTCTAGCTCACAACTAATGGTTAAATAGGATTTATTAAGAATAATTTAATTATTTTCCATGAAACTCACTTGAATTCTAACTTTACTTGGGTTTATGGTGTAATTTGATGAGGAGTTGTGAAGCAAGGGTGAATTTTGTAAGTTAAAGTGATTGATTTCAAGTATATGCTAGAGTTTTGGCTCAATTACTAGATTTTATATTATGTGGCTTTGTGATTCTTTACCTAAATGAAGAATTGAATAAGGTTTCCCTAAATCAGGGGATGGAAAGGGATTATAAATGATATTTGGTTAGTGATTTAACTGAAAATAAGGAGAAGTCAAGGAAATTTAGCTAAGAATTTAGTGTTTATGTAGGGTCAAAGGATTGTTAAGTAAATTCTATCTTAAAAACTTACTTAGAAGCTAAATCAGAGAATCTTTATATGTGATTTAAGACTATTTTAGACTTTAAAAAGTAAGTTAAAAGATATATTCTTGAAGAATTTAAAACTAACTAGACTCGGAGGATAGTTTAGAAGGCATTTTATTAAGAAACCTAAAATTTAACCAAACTAGAAGCTGATTCAAAAGGAAACTTTAGTGTAAAACCTAACTTCACTACAACTCAGAGAATAACTCAGAGGATCCGTTGCCCAAAAAACCCTACAATTACCTTAAACTAGAACCTAACTTAGAGGGTATTATGTATAGAGGTCTCTTGTAAATAACTTTAAAATCTCATTATCAAAGTATAAATAACTTATAAAATCAATGTCCAAAAAAATTAATTCATATGAAAAGGAATCAATTGTGCTATTTAGTAGCTTGCATAAAGACTAAAGTTGATCAACTAATTATAGGGATAATGAAAGGAGACAAATACAACACCTACAATTGGTAAGCAATAGAGTTTTAGGTAAGTGAAATTAGTGTTTCACTACACATTGAAGTATTGTTTCAGAAAACTCTAGGATTTGGTATGTACCTGCTTGAGAATGTAGTTAGTTGTTTATACGCGTGCAACTCATGTGTTTGAGATTTGATTTGCTATGATGGAAGATGAGCTCTATATTATGTTTGCTTTATGAAAATTGTTTTACTTAAATTATTTAAGCTTAGTTGATTACCTTAAAAACAAACTAACTTGAACTTGATTAATATCTAATTGGACATGCATTGTAACTTACTTAACGGCTAAGATTCCCAAGTTAAACACGGGTCTCCTTCAATGAAGATAGTTGAAATGGTCATTTCTTCATCCTTAGTTAAGCTAAGCGATAAGAGAGGAGGTCCCTGACAAGGTTGAGGACAATAGTTTGAAGGTTGTCTTGAGCAGAGGGTGTTCTCTATTGCATAAGCCCCAGTTTAGTTCCAATTTATATGTGAAACGTAAAACTCTTCATCTTGGTTAGAGTAGACGCAATTTCTCTAATCTCACAACGGAATGGACAACATCGTACAATAGCATTTACTTGAAAATTTGCATCTAACTAAAACTACTTAATAACCTTGAGTGCTTTGTGTTAAATACATATTTATGTCTCCATCCCATTTACTGAACATATTGTTATTCATTCTCCTATAGTTCGTTTTGCAGGTTCAGAATGAATTTATAAGTACAACATCCAAACCAGAATCTAGCAAACATGGTTGGGAAGTGAGGAACAAGAAAATTGGCGGGGACTCATGTTCTTATTACTATCTTTTTCTAACCTGTAAGGAAACTACGTGGGTCTCCCCAAGTGGCCTGGTAGCTTTAGAATTTCTAGTCTTATACTAAGTAAATTGTACTTGTAGGTTTTATAGCTACTCTTCTAAAAAGTCAAACAACGAGTTCATTTTATCGATTATTTCTAAAGATTATTCTACTGGTTTGTATCAAAAAATTATCAAATTGGATACTTTAAAGCAACAAAGTCAAGTACGCTTGACGTGGACTAAGTCTATAATAGTCGCTATAAGATTAACTTTTATCTTAAAATAATTTATACGGGGAGACTATTACAATTATACCTCTTTTAAAATGTAACATTAGGTTCTTCAAGAAAAGTAAGAGAAAATCAGCCACCAACTCAATGATTTAATCTAAATCAAAATATCAAATATCTGACTTCAAAATTTTGTATAACCTTTGATATAGCTCGAAAATAATTCTTTTGATGAGCATATACACAAAAATTTAGGCCAAAACTATATCATTTTGGTTTTAAAAATGCTATAAAATATTAATTGACATGCGTGATTTTTTAAGGAACCTATATATTTCATTTAAAATTTAAGAAAACCAATATGACTTTTGGGTTCTATTTGCAAAATTTTAAACCTCTTTTACTATTTTTAGAATTTTAAGGAAGAAAAATTGGAAAACCAAGCACTCACCAATACCCGAGGTTCTTACCACCAAGAGATGGGGAAGGGTGTGTTTGAGCTCATGGCACGACCTCTCCTTATCACTTTGTGGTGATGATTTGCTTCTAAATTGCCCTTTTACCCTTGGATTCGTAAATACCAAAATTTATATTCCACTTTGCTAATTTTTCTAGAAATTTTCCTTAACATTTTTCTTGGTCTACTCTAATTTTCTTTGAGACTAAACTAACCAAAGATTGCATAGAAAGTAAGATTATGCTTAAATAGAGTGAGAACAAGTTGATAGGAATTTTGTAGATGATGAATGTATTATTTCTTCTGATTCTTACCCATTATGCATCATTAGTGAATTCCAACTTACATGCAAACTTATTCCCAAGTTTTGCCATACCTAAAATACTTCCTTAAGAAGCCTTTCTTGTTTAATTTTACCAATTTTTTATTAATTTTGTATAATTAGTTATTTGGGGAATATGTTTTTAT
>JAMXBC010000705.1:0-15111 GCA_024138005.1 Lumnitzera racemosa
ATATAAAATTGAAGCCATACCATCAATAAGATTACTATCAAATACCGATACCCGATCCCGTGGTTGGATGACATGCTCAATGAGTTGCATGTTGCATGCATCTTTTCAAAAATAGATCTAAGAGTGGCTATCATCAAATACGAATGAGAATGGGAGATGAATGGAAAACAACCTTTAAGGCTCGGGATGGCTCTATTTGAGTAGATGGTTATGCCATTGGTTTAACTAACACGTCGAGTACATTCATGTGACTCATGAATAATTTACTTTGAGCATTGATAGACAAATGCGTTGTGGTTATTTTGACAATATTCTAGTCTACAGTGATAAACTTCTTGTCATATCGAACATTTGAGATTGGGTGTTTTAACATACTCCGTGCTAAGGAATTATTCGACAACTTGAAGAAATATGCGTTCTATCAGAGTAAGGCTATATTCCTCGGATATGTCATTCAGGGAATGGAGTACGCGTTGATGAGGAAAAGGTTAAGGCTATTAATGAGTGGCCTATACTGACAAGTGCAGTTGAAGTGAGGAGCTTCTATGGCCTAGCCTCGTTCTATCGAAGATTTATTTGAAACTTCAGCTCCATAACTGCGTCGTTGATTGAATTGACCAAAAAGAACATTGAGTTTAACTGGATAGAATAGGCTCAGAGGAGTTTTGAAGATTTGAAGTGTAAGCTGACGTCTACTCCAGTACATACCCTATTGAATTTCGAGAAGGTTTTTAGGTTCAATGTGATGCATCTGGTGTCGGTATTGGTGTTGTTTCTTATGTACAAGCATTGACCCATTGCCTACTTTAGAGAAAAACTTCGAGGTGCTACCCTGAATTACTTAGCCTATGATAAGGAGCTCTATGCCCTTGTCCGTACACTCTAGAACTTGTAGAATTACTTGTTGCTGGAGAGAATTCATCATCTATCTTGATCATGAATCTCTTAAGCATCTTCACAAGCAGCAGAAGCTTTCTCGGCATCATGCCAAGTGGGTTGAGTTCTTAGGGACCTTTTGCTATATCATCAGGTATAAGAAAGGAAGCACTAATATAGTAGTTGATGCACTTTCTTGTCATTGTACCTCATCAAGACATTGCAAGCTAAGGTGCTTGGATTAGGCAATCTACTTGATAAATATGAGCATGACTTACGTTTTGGGCCTTTAGTAACTAAGTGCAATGATAGAGGAGTTATAGATGGATTCTACTTAAGTGAAGGGTTCTTAATGAAGAGCAAGCAGATGTACGTGTCGAGTGGCTCTACAAAGGAGCTATTGGTTCGAAAAGCTCATGCCAGGGGTCTAGTTGACCATTTTAGGGAAAAGAGAATGATTGAAATATTAAAAGAGCATTTTTACTGGCTTGGGATGATGAGGGATGTGCACCGAATACTTAAGGGGTGCAAGGTGTATAAGTATGCTAAAAGGGAAGAAAGCCCTATGGAGAATATATACCCCTGCTAATTCCTGAGCGGCCATGGATCGATATAAGCATGGATTTTATGCTTAGGCCTTCCCTACATGCTGAGAAGATATGATTCGATCATGGTGGTGGTCGATCGGTTTAGCAAGATGGGTTACTTCATTTCTTACCACAAGACTGATAATGCTTTATTCATCATTAACCTCTTTTTAGAGGAAATTATGTGAACATGGAGTGTTGAGAAGTATTGTGTCTGACCGTGATTTGAAATTCACGAGCTTCTTTTGGAAAACCTTATGGAGGAAACTCAACACTAAGCTCTTGTTCAGTACCTCTTACCGCCCTCAAACAGACGACCAAACTGAAATAGTTAACAAAATCGTCGGTAGCCCTCCTGAGCATTATTGTTGGAAAGACTCTCATGACTGGGATTTATGCCTACCCATCATTGAATTTGCCTACAATCGCTCAACTTACAACTCCATCGGAACATTACCATTTGAGGTTGTTTATGAACTTAACCCGAACCTACCCTTGGACTTAGTTAATAATCTGTCTATATAAGGGGAGAGTCAATTCGGCCTATAGTATACCAAGGAGTTTCACAAGTTACAACCAAAGAATTATTGAGCAATTGACCAAAACTATAGCTCGATAGAAGGAAATGGGAAACCGCAGAAGAAATGAATCATTTATGCTCCTAGGTACCTTGTTTGGATCCATCTTAGTAAAGAACGCTTCCCTAGCAAAAGAATGAACAAACTATCACCTAGAGCGGATGGACACTATAGGATCCTAAGGTGCCTTAATGACAAGCTTATGAGATTGAGCTACCTGAAGCTTTCGGCGTATCCACCACATTCAACATTGCCGACTTAACTCCATATGTACCGATGATGACGAAGGCTAAGATTTGAGGGAAAAATCTTCTACAACCTTGGAAAACTGATGCATTGCCGGTCAGCAGTCCCATTACTCGCATGGGCCTCTTAGGCTTCCAATCCCTCTCTCAAAGAATTCCCCTCTTGGCAACCTACTGATGATGAGAAACTGTACATGGAAGAAGGTGGTTGAACTCCTTGAGCTCCCTACATTATCATACATTGATCTATACACTGGGTAGTGATGATGCCAACCATTCCCTTACCAAGGACCTTGTACCGGAAACTCCAACCAACTGCTACCGAGAATCACTTACTAAGTGATCAGAGACTCACCAAAAAGGGCCGAGTAGTTTTCTCTCAGCATACCAAACCATCTCTCTGTTCCGGTCCCTTTAGTACCGCAACATTTTGGACCCTTCCTACTGTGTGCTTAGAGAATATTCGTACGGGTCCAATGCTACACATGCTTAGCTACCACTTCGTCTGACATTTAACAAAATTTTCCATTTTTGGTTTTTGTTCCTTTTTACCCTTTTTGTATGTACTAAAAATCCCTTTTTGTAAATACTTTCTTGTAATTCTTTATTTGTAATGCTGACCTAGGGATTTACTATAAATAGTCATTTTCTCTTATAAGCCGAAGATAACCTAGATTTTAAAATACTGAATACTCTATTCTTATGAGACAAACCCTCTCTAAGTCTATACCCCTTATACTCTTATCTAATCTTTCGAATAGCTCAAGATTAGTGGCGGGTGGCCCTTTTGACATCAACTTGTGCATCATATAAAGTGAGGTATAAAGTCATGTTGTATTTGTTGGTGAGTCACATCCTCCAAGCAGCTTCACGTTAACTACCTTGTTCAATTGTAGACTATTTCCCCTTAATTTTCTTCGATATTTTAATGGACCCATTTCAGTTCAATTCTACCCTAGTAAGTCCTAGTGATAACTGATCTCCTAGGTACACCACGAGATCTAAAGGTTGATTGATAAATTTCTTGACCTATTTCCCAAAGAGTTGCCTGAGGGACTACCCCAATCAAAGGCATAGAATATTGTATTGACCTATAACTAGGCACAACCCTCCCAAACTGACTTGTTTACAGAATGAATCCTGAACAGGCTGCCAAGCGAAAAGCCAAGTGGATGAATTGATCGAGCAAGGTTATATGAGGGAGAGCATGAGTCCTTGTGCTGTACTAACTCTACCGACCCTAAAGAAGGATGGTTCATGGCTTATGTCATCGACAGTGAGTAATCAACCAAATTACTATCAAGTATGAAAACTAATAATGAAGCTCGATGACATATTAGATGAGTTATAAATATGAGGCAAGTGCACCTATCATTTTTTAATATAGCAAATGTGAGTCTGAGTCGATCCCTCAGAGATTTTGAGTACTAATATTAATTTTAGCTTTATTATCAAAAATTTGGGGCAAAAAAATACGAACCCATTCAAGTATGCAATAATGTATTTGGGAAATTTTTTCCCCCATGTTTAAATGTAACCCTTTTTTAAAAAAATCCCCAAATTTTTTTATTTTTTGACCGGGGGGGTTCACAATTAAACCCCAAAATTTTTTAAGGAAATTTTTTAATAATTAAAAATTTTTTACCCGGGAAATTTTTAAAATTGAATATAATTTTGGGAAAAGCATTAATGTGTTAAAGAATTCCCAAAAACAAAAATTTTCCCCAAAAAAATGTAATTTTTTATGTTTTTCATGTAATTTCTTTCAAAATTTTGCCCAAAATCTAATTAACATGAAAATTTTTAACAAAAATGATAATTTAAAATAATTTACATCTAAATTCTCCCAAAAAAACATAAATTAATCCCGTTTTAAAAAACCTTTTTTGAAAAAATTAAAATCCAAGGGTTAAAATGGGAAACCCCAAGGGCCATAATCCTAAATACTCCAATTCTAAGCTTTCTAATGAATCTAAAAAAAGGTTTAAACAAAAAAATAAAAATAAAAAACCCCTTTTTTTGATGAAAAATTTTAATCTTGAAAATTTAAGTTGTTTTCCCCTTTTTGATTTGTTCTTTTATTTGAATTGGCATTGGGACTCAATCCGCTCTTTGACGGGCCAAGACGAATCCTTACCAATTTTTTCTATTTTACATTTGGTTATTACTTTTGACCTCCAATCATTGTGATTTTTCAGGGGTTTTTCAAAAGAAGAATTTCATTTGTTTATTTGCTAAAAATTATAGGACTCTTAAAAATTTCTAAGAGAAGGGTATACATAAAAGTAAATTTAAAAATAACCATGACTAACCTCAACTAGTGATGTTGCTTTAATCTCAATTTCTTAAAATCCTAAGCTAAATAACTCGTAACTTTGCCTTCCAAAAATTTGACTAATCAATTTAGTAAAGTATAATAAGATCAATAATAATCAAGATGAAACAATTAATTTGGCTTAATACCAGTTAATCACCTATTGCAAGTTAACTTAAAAGTAATTGGGTCAAATATGAATAATTAGTCTCTTAAACAGTAACAAATTCATATATATCCCTTCCCCATACTGAATAATGGACATTGTCCTCAATGTACCACAAAAAATCAGAGTAGCATGAAAAAAAAAAAAAACAGCATAGGAAAAAGGAAACATATGTAATGAAAAGAAACCCTAATACTTCCCTGCCAAGTTGAAAGAAGTGCAAAATGAAGAAGCATCATCATTATTTATATCGGAGTTCACAAGTCTTAATCAACAAAAGACAACACAAAAAATTTGGGAAAACTAAGAAGAGTGATTAGAATTCGTTTCCTCGGCCGCCTCATCAAATGATGCCCAGCCATAGTAGCATCATCATCGTCATCACCCTCCTCTTCATCCTCCTCATCCTCATCACTTTCCCCCACCCTCCTCATCATCACCCTCCTCATCCTCCCTTCCTCACTACTCTTATCCTCCTCGTCCTTTTTTTGCACTTTCCTCTTCATTAGTAGCCGATGCTTTCATTTTAAGAAATGCTTCCATTCTGTCCTGTGGGAGATGAAGTTTATCCATACTCTCTCGTATATAATGAACCTCAGACAGCAACAAATCAAATTTATCATCTAAGCTGGCTGAAGACATTTGGCCCCCAAGATGTGCTGTTGCGAGAGTGTCGACCTTGACGTCTTGATGGTAGGAGGTCATAAGGCCGAAGGAATTGAGGCGCATAGGAGTGACTTGCCTAATGAAAGTAAGTGAGGGCCAAGCAACAACTTTAGTCCTCATAGCCTGCACTAGTAATGTAATATAAGGGCCACAGTAAATATGCCCTTTCTTCCGAGTAGTGGTGGCTTGATGGCTAAAAAATTTCCCAGAAATTTCAATGGCTAGATTGATGGGGTGCTTATGGTTGTTTATTGTAGAGATAGAGGCAATCCTTGTTAGACACCACCCTGGTGCTAAGGCCTCGGCCAGTTAATGTATGGGAGAAAAGCCAGTGAAAAACCCGGTATTAAAGGGCCTGACTAATTGAGGGGCCCTTACTCCTGGAAATGGATCATGGGCCCATCGCTAACGTGATCTCATTCCAAAATGACCCTGCCAGACGCCACGAGGAAAACGACATGAGGGGACTTTGGAATTCTTCCGTCCGTGTATATCTTTTTGCATATAAAACCAAGATATTGGCCCAATTGAGCGATGGACATGTGGAATGGATGGCCACTCAATGTGAAGTGTAATTTGCGGTTTAGGCCCATGTAATAGTACTATCTTTATCCAGCTTAAAGTACACAAAAATTCCAAGGTCAGCTCTTTATAAATGGAGCTTCAAAGGATAATAGGCACTCCCAAACGGTACCGTCCAAGAGCTCCTTCCATTTCGTAGTGAGCTCTAGTTGAGCGAGAACATCCCAATCCAACCGAAGGGTTTTCGTTAAAGGGCTTAGACTGAAGCAATTGGTAAACGTTGTATTTGGGTAGTCCTCCTTAAATTGGAGCATTGGGTGCTCCAGAGGGGGAAGAGTCGCCAGGGGTTTTCAATGATTGGGCCCCGGATTGTGCAAGAGGATGCCGCAAATTTGGATTGCCAGCGAAGGGAAAAGCTTAGATCGATTAGCCATTTGAATACTTGGATGAAAATGTGGAATGTAGGAATTGTGGGAGAAAAGGGAGAATGAGAGAGAGTGTAAGAGAGAAATGTGTGATTGTGAGAGTATGAGAGGGTGTGTAATTTAAATAAAACCGTCGTGTGTGAAAACCATGTTATTTTGTCGACAGGGGCTGGGATACGCCCGTGTCCCTTGCCCGTGTAACTTACTGTGCGAGTCGTGTGGAATTTGGTCGGAACGGGCTGGGACACGACCGTATCCTATGCCCGTGTAACTTACTGTGCTCATTCGTGAAAATTGGATGGATACAAGCTAGGACACGACTGTGTCCCATGCTCGTGAACTTTCTGTATGCGGGTAGGGTTTCTGGGCGCACATGGGCTGAGGACCGACCGTGCCCTACGCCTGTGAAAACTCTCTGTGGGCGGGTGATATTGCTGGGCGTACACGGGCTGGGACACCACCGTGTCCCATACCCGTGTAACTTCTATGGGGGGTGATATTGAAGGGGGCACACGGGCTGGGGACACGACCGTATCCCATGCCCGTGTAACTCTCTGTGGGCGGGTGATATTGCGGGGAGCACACGGGCTGGGGACATGACCGTGCCCCACGCCTAATGTAACTCTCTGTGCCCGGGTGGGTTTTGCTGTCTGGGGGCACACGGGCTGGGATACGACCGTGTCCCTCCCCTGTGTAACTTTTTTTTTTTTATTAATTAAAAAGATAAAGGAAACTTAGAAATAATAAAATTAAAAGAAAAAGGGAAAAAATTTAAAAGCTAAGAGAGGAAAGATTATAAACCAAAAAAATTGAAAGCAAAAGAAAAGAAGGAAAGCAAAGTTAGATTGAACGAAAAATAAAATAAAGGAAAAAACTTAAAGAACAAAAGCATAAATAGAGTTGACATGGATTGCCTCCCAAGAAGCGCTTTAGTTAACCCGTCAATAGCTCGACGGATACGTCTTCTCACTTTAGTTCCATCGGATGGAGATAAAACTCCTCCCGGCCAACCTGCCCAAGTTTTCCACTCAAGTATAATTTCAACCGTTGTCCGTTTACCTTAAATGTCCCCTTCTTCGGGTGTGTAACTTCAATAGTCCCATACGGGAAAACTCGTGTAATTGTAAATGGTCCAGACCCCCTGGATTTTAACTTACCTGGGAATAGACGAAGGTGGGAATTATACAAAAGAACATGATCACCTTTTTTAAAATTGTCGACCTTGTTTGATGCGTGATCATGATACTTTTTGGTCCTTTCTTTATATAATTTGGATTTTCTCATATGCATTTGCCCGCATTCCTCTAGCTCTTTTAAATTTGAAGCTTCTATGAGAACCTACACGTTTCAAAATCAACATTAGCATGCTTAATCGCCCAAAAAGCCTTATGCTCTATCTCTACCAGCAAATGACAAGCTTTGCCATATAAAAAGTCGGTTTGGGTATGGTGCTGAGTGGTGTTTTGTAGGCGGTTCTATATGCCCATAGAGCTCATCCAACTTTTTTGACCAATCTTTCCTATGATACTCTACGATTTTTTCAAAAATCGCTTAAGATCGCGATTGGGAACTTCCATTGGCTACTACTTTGGGGGTGGTACGGGGTGGGGTATCTTATGTGTAACGCCATAACGTTTCAATATTGGTCGAGTTGAGCATTGCAAAAGTGTTTTCCCTTATCACTTATAATTGTCCTAGGGGTGCCAAATCGAGAAAATAGGCCTTTTAAAATTTTTTTTACTACCCTTAGCATCATTAGTAGGTAGGGCTTTAGCTTCCACCCACTTAAAGACATAGTCTGTGGCTACTAGGATATATTTGTTTCCATTTGAATTCGGAAAAGGACCCATGAAATCGATCCCCACACATCAAATACCTCAACCCCGATGATGGGTTTGTGGCATTTCATCCCTACAGGATGTATTTCCTACTCGTTGGCAATGATCACAACTCTCAACATATCTCTGGGCAAACTTTGAATGGGTCAGGCCAATAAAATCCTACCTCTAGGACCTTATGAGCTGTCCTATTGGCACTTGATGCCCACCCGTGGGCTCCGAATGATAGTGGCTCAAAATTCGCCAACCCCTTTAGGTGGTACACACCTTCGAATGACATGATCTGCACATACTTTTAAAAAGGAAGGATCATCCCAAAAATAATATTTCACATCAGAAAGAATTTCTTCTTTTGTTGGGTGTTGAAGTTCCTTCGGTATGATCCTAGCAGCTAAAAAAATTAGCAATATCTGCGAACTAAGGAATTTCCAAAATCACTTACTTGGGCGATGGCATAGAGTCGCTCCTCAAGGAATTCATCCTTGATCTCGTTCTCATCGAGTGATTCCAAGTTTAGATTCTCCCAAATTTGGGGTAAGTGATCTGCTGCTAAATTCTCAGCTCCTTTTTTTTTATCTTTGATCTCCACATCAAACTCTTGCAGCAACAAGATCCACCTAATCAATCTTGGTTTTGCATCCTGCTCTGCTAACAAGTACCTAAGGGCGAAAAGATCGGGTTAAAAAATAACACCTTAGATAGAAGCAAATAAGAGCGAAATTTAACAAAGGCAAAAACAACGGCTAGCAACTCTTTTTCTGTAGTAGTGTAGTTCTCCTGAGCATTCATTTAAAAGTTTTGCTAGCATAATGAATTGGTTTTAAAAATGCTTTTCTCGCCTTTGCCCCAGTACCCGCCCCGACTGAGAGGTCACTTGCGTCACACATAAGCTCAAAGGGAGAGCCCAATTAGGTACTACATGATTGGGGCATTCGTAAGTTCTCTTTAAGGATATTGAAAGCTTTCAAACACTCCTGAGAGAAAACATAAGGCACATCCTTCTCTAAAAGCTTATCAAAGGGTGGCCAATTTTTGAGAAATCCTTGATAAATCGCCTATAAAACCCTACATGTCCTAAAAACTTCTTAGGCCTTAACCGAAGTTGGAGATGGGAGTCTTGCAATCGTATCCACTTTGGCAGTATCCACCTCAATTCCTCGATAAAGATCTTATGGCCCAGCACAATACCTTCTTGTACTATGAAATGGCCACTTTTCCAGTTGAGGACAAGGTTGGTCTCTTTACACTTGGTAAGTACCTGTCCAAATTATCCAAACAAAGGTCAAATGAATTGCCAAAAACTGAAAAAAAAATCATCCATAAATACCTCCATTATGTCCTCAATCAAATCATCAAAAAATAGCTAACATGCATCGCTGGAATGTAGCCGGTGCATTGCAAAGACCAAAAGGCATTTTTGCGATAAGCAAAAAAATGCCATAAGGACAAATAAAAGTGGTCTTTTCTTGATCTTCCGGTGTAATAGGTATCTAAAAAAATAACCAGATAAGCCATCCAGAAAACAATAAAAAATATGTCCAGCTAACGTTCTATCATTTGATTAATAAAAGGTAAAAGGGGAAAAGGGTCTTTTTGTGTAGCATCGTTTAACTTTTGATAATCGATACATACATGCCAACCTGTTACCGTTCTCATTGGGATTAATTCATTCTTTCATTAGGGACTACTATCATCCCACTTTTTTTTGGAACTACTTGCACTGGACTTACCCATGAACTATCAGAGATAGGATATATCATACCTGCATCAAGGAGTTTGGGTAACTTTCCCTTTTTTACTACCTCTTTCATGTTTGGAAATTTAACGTCTCGGGGCTGCACAACCCGGCTTATAGTTTTTTTTCCATAAAATCTTATGAGTACAAAAGGAGGGATTGATACCTCGAATATCGGATATTTTTTCCAAGCAATGGCCCTCTTATGCTCCTTGAGTACTTTTAGCAACCTTTCCCTTTTTGTTTTTTTTTTTTCCAAATTGGATGCTATAATTACCAGGTAATTTGAAGTCCTTCTCTAAGAAGGCAATTCCCAAAAAGTCAGGTAATTAATTTTAGCTCCAATACTGGTGGCTCCTTAATCGAAGGTTTTAACTGTGCTTCCTTCCTCTTTTCAATCTCTTCATATCCTTTCTCTACAGAGATAGGTTTATTTGCCTCCAGTTGGGCTATCACCTCGGATTTGACAAGATCTTCCAAGTTCCTCCATACCTAATTGCAAGTAACTCTCCAACGGATCCTTAAGAAGAACTTCCTACATGTAACTTGAAACAAAAGTGTCAGTAACATCAAGAAGGTAGCAAGTATCATCCTGATCGGGCAGGGCCTTTTCATAGTCTCCGAAAATTTTTAAACATAATCTCTTCATCTCCGACTCGAAGAATGAGCTTGCCATCACTAACATCAATAATAGCCCCAGCGGTAGCTAAGAATGGTCTACCTAGGATAAGCGGCAATTCAAAATCTTCATCCAATCCAATATCACAAAGTCAACTGGAAAAATAAATTTACCCACTTGAACTAATACTCCTCAAATATACCTCTTTGGGTACGTCACAGATCTATTAGCTAATTGCAAGCTCATGCATTGGGCTTAGGTCCCCTAATCCTAGTTTCTTAAAAAATTTATAAGGAATTAAATTGATGCTAGCACCCAAATCAGCTAAGGCTTTGTCAATTAATAGATTACCAATATGATAAGAAATTGTAAAACTTCCTGGGTCTTTTAGTTTCTTAGGCAGCTTGTTTTGCACAGTTGTTGAACACTTTTCATCCAAGATGATTGTAGGAAGCTCCTCAAGCTTCCTCTTGTTAGATAACAAATCTTTCAAGAACTTAGCGTACTTCGGCATCTGTGACAGGGCATCAACAAGAGGTAAGTTAATATCTAGTTGTTTAAAGAGGTTAAGGAACTTACTGAATTGTTTTGGGCATTGCAACTTCTAGAGTCTTTAGGGATATAGGATAGGTGGTTGATATTTCCCTTTACCTTTGATGGCTCTACATCTGCTGTTGCTTTCATCCCCTCCTTGCTCTTACTAGTTTCCTCGCTACCTTTCCTCTCAGCATGCAACTCCTTCCTATTACGAAGTGTCACTAAACCCTTAACATGTTCCTTTAGATTGGGTTCTGTATTTCTCGGGAACGATCCCTGTGGTCTTTCAAGATTAGCTTCGCAAGTTGACCAATTTGGTTCTCAAGATTGTGCTTTGAAGCCTCTTGATTCCTCAGCGAGGATTCAATCTTGGATAAGGAGCCTCATTGCCCTTGAATGTATTTTATGAGAAGTTCTTCCACACTGATTTCTTTTCTTGAGGGAGAGGAGGTGGGAATGGTCTTTGAAATCCAGGTGGGCCAAAGTTGGTCTTTTTGCTGGCCTTGGTTTTGGTTTCCCCATGAGAAATTGAGGTGATTCCTCCATCCTAGATTGAAGTGTTGTTGTAGGGGTAATTTTGTTTGCTTAGGCGAATTTCCTAGATAATCCACATGTTCCAGTGGTTCTTGTGCTCCATACCCCCGCATATCAAAATCACTTACAAACGATTACACTTGTTGAGGGCCAACTGAGAGTGCATCAATCTTTTTACTTAATAAGTCCACCTTGGCTGCCAAAGCAGGGGTCAAGTCCACATCATAAATTTCCATAGCCTTTTGTTTGGCTTTAGTGCTTTCCGACTAGTAATTATTCATCGCTATTCCTTCAATTAGGTTTTGTGCTTGCTTAGGGGTCTTTTTGTTCAAAGTACCTCCTGCGGATTCATCAATCATCTGTCTAGTGGATAAATTGAGACCGTTGTAAAAGGTTTTTAATCTGCTCCATAGTGGGAGGCCCTGATGGGGCACCCTCTTGAGCAAGTCCTTAAATTGCTCCCAAGTATCATATAGCGTCTCCACTTCCAATTGAGCAAAACATGAAATATCATTTCGAAGTTTAGCGGTCTTTGCAGTGGGAAATATTTTTTCCAAAAAATTTCTCTACCAATTCATTCTAAGTTGTGATTGAATTTCGTGGTAGAGAGTTCAACCATTTTTTTGCTTACCCCTCAAGGAGAAAGGGAATAGCCGCAGTCGGGTGGCATCATCCATGGCTCCGTTGATTTTAAAAGTATCACAAATCTCTGAAAGCTAGAGATGTGGGCATTGGGATCTTTTATCTTTGGGGACCGTCAAACTGAACATATTGTTGCAACATTTGTATGATGTTCGGTGCAATTTGGAAGTTGTTAGCCGTAACGGTTGGCCTTGCGAGCTAGAGTCACTCCAATAAGTGTAGGCCTTGAATAATCGGACATGGTCCAATTTGCTCATTCCCGTTGTTTGCCATGTGTGGTGG
The DNA here is from genome assembly GCA_024138005.1 of Lumnitzera racemosa. Taxonomy (NCBI): domain Eukaryota; kingdom Viridiplantae; phylum Streptophyta; class Magnoliopsida; order Myrtales; family Combretaceae; genus Lumnitzera; species Lumnitzera racemosa. Next base: position 12,567 of record JAMXBC010000705.1, read on the forward strand.
ATCTTCCTGCTCGATGAATTGAGTGTTAAGCTCTTCACCTTCTCCTTGAATTTTAACAATTGACTCGTCATCAATGGTCACCATACTTTGTCTAAGGTCGTGATTTCAAATTTTGAAGGGCAGTTCTCTCAATTTCAGGATCAAGTTCTACTAAATCTTCCGGGTTACTTCGAGTCATGTACTGCAAGGGCAAGAAATATAGAATCAATTGAACTCTAGCTAATGAAAATAAATAATGAAAACAAAAGAAAAAAATGGTTAAAGTAATAAAGCAACTAGTGTTCTTAATATCGAAAATCCCCGGGAACGGTGCCAAAAACTTGATATGAGGCAAGCGCATCTATCAGTTTTTAATATAGCGGATGTGAGTCCGAGTCGATCCCTCGAGATTTTGAGTACTAATATTAACTTTACCTTTATTATCTAACCGAAAAATTGTGATAAATTAAATGAATTAAAAAATACTGAAATTAACAACTAAACTACTTATGAGACTTAATTACGCAAATTAGGGAAACAATAAACTACGAACGACTTCAAGTATGCAATAATGTATTTAGGAATTATTTCCCCTAGTGTTTAACATGTAACCTTTTTAAAAAAATATCCAATTTCAATTTCTATTATTCTTGACCGGGGGGATTCACAATTAAAGCTAATATCTTTCTCAAGGGATATTAACCCTAATCCTAAATTATTTACTGGAATTTCTTCACTTAGTAATATAATTGTAATCGTATTAACGTGTAATGAATTCTCACACAAACAATCAAACTTTCTGGAAGAAACAGTTTTCTTATCTCTAAGTATACATTAATTCTCTTCAATTATGCCTAGATCTAATTACACATGCAATTTCTCAATCAACATGCATAATATCATATATTGACACTCTAGAATTATCAATCCACAATTAAAAGAACACAATTGAAATCAGGAAAAAAAATAAAACTTTATTGAAATTATAATTAAATCCAAGGGTTACATGAAACCCTAGGTTTCATAATCCAAATACTCGAATTCTAAGCTATCATAACGAAAACTAAAACGCTATATGATGCAAGAATGACAATTGGTTTTCCCCTTTTGTGAGAAACTCAGTAGTGGGCCCTGTTTTAACTATTCTTTGTTTGAGAAAGAGCTGTACTCTTTTTTTTAAGCTTTTTACTATCTGGCAAAATTATTTTTACCACAAATTTTTTTAATTTACATTGACCCCAAGTCATTGAAGCATCTCGAAAGTTAGAATAAACTCTCAAAAAGGGAAGGTAAGTGGCTAAAAATTTTTTGAAGGTTTTTCTTAGGGGATCCGACACAAGGGAAAGGTGTGCTAACATGGGTTGTAGATGCCTTATCACATTAGCAAAACTTAAATGGGCCATCTTGCAAAAAAATTATGCCTTTTTTACTTATCATTGGGGCAGTATGTCATGACCCCCCTTTTGGTCACATTTTTTAGAAGTGTTTGAGAAGGAATTGCTATTAGAGGATATTATCTCAAGGATGGTTATTTATTAAGGATAGAAGACTGTACATAGTAAGGTTTTTTCCAAATTAGCTGGTTTGGGCTGAGCTTTTAAAACATCCGACCTGAAAAAATTGCAGACTTAAACTTTGAATGTCTCTAAAGCTTTAGCCCAAAAATGACCAAATCTGCCTAATTCTCAAACCCTCTTTTAAGGTCCCTTAAGCTTATTTTTTGGCCCAAATATGACCACAGCTAAAAGGGCTATTTAGACTTCACCTTAAAAAGGGAATAGTTTTCGGGATATGGTGCTAATCCCCCTTGGGCACGTATTTTTTGTACAACTTTTCCAAAAGGATTCCTCACTTTTTCCATATAAAATATTCTTTTCTCTTTTCCCCTTTTAAAAAAACCAATTACAAAAAATTTTTTCTTTTTATTTTTTTCCATGTTTGCTTTTAACCCTGAAAGGGAAACAATATATAAACCCCATTTTTTTTATTTGTAGAGAAAAAACCTTTTTGGAATCAAAAGGTTGAAAAAAGGTCATGCTCCCTTAGATAGTTTTTTTTTCGATTCCCTTTTTCAAATGTAAATACTAGTGTTACTAAGATTTAGTTGTTACATGATCAACCCTTTGTCATATTTTTTCCAAGATATAGTATCTTTAAATTTAAAAATGAACATTTACATAATAATTCTTTTATTTGTTATACTTGTAATTAAAACCAAGTCTCATCATGTTTTTCCCTTTTTTTAGATGTGTCATTGTTCATCTTCTCCTTTTCATTTGATTCATGTGGGGAAATTTTAAAGGGCCATATTTTTTTAACTTCACTTACCGTTTCAAAGTATTTTATTAACTAAGACTATAATTGTTGTACATGGATATAACCCCAATTCATACTCATTTCAATTTTTTTAGTTCTTAGTGTTTTAGACAAATTCTTCAAAAATTTTTGAAACACAATCCTGTGTTGGGTTGTAAAATCATTTTATCTAATAACGGTTCGAATTTTCGTCTAAAGTATGTAAAAATCTTTTCCAATAATTTAGGGGTTACTCATAGAAAATCTATCC